>JAWVWS010000818.1:0-25000 GCA_033807775.1 Saussurea involucrata | reverse complement strand
TTTAGCTAGGACACCAGTGTCATCTGCTAATGTCGATAGTCTTCGTGCCTCGACCGGAACGCCCAGAGTGAGTCTACCTTTCGGTAGCTTGCAAGGACAGGGCGGAAGACCTACCACGGCTATCATCAAGCCAACCATGAACGTAGGCGGTACTGCGGTGCAATCCACCATAGCTACTACAACGGTAAGGCTAAGTGCCACCGGTGTTAGTCACCCGGAGTTCATCTCCAAGGAACAAATGGACGGCGCCTTAAAGGCTGTCCAAACAGCGATCATGAAGCAACGATCGGATGATATGGCCTTTATCAAAAGGGTCGTCGTGTCTACTGCAACTCCCCTAGCGCAACCACAGATTCGACTGCCCGCCGCCGACTCCGACACCGAATATTCAGAACATGTCCGTCGAGGCTCTCAAAGCCGCCCTTTTGGATAAACTGCCTTCCCATTCAAACATCGACGCCTCATCGGAAGCTGACTTAGTGAGCATCTTACGCTCACAATCCTAACCACCTCCCCCGGTCACACCGACAGATGCCCGACTTGATTCTCTTACAGCAACCTTATCCGAAGTAAAGAAGGCCCTCGATAATCTATCTGAGAGGGTTTCCAGCCTTGAAGTCACATGTAAGGGTCAGGTACAGGGTTCAAAAAGAAGACATGATGATCAGGACGATCCTGATCAGCATGAGGGGGAGAAAAAAATGAGACTGGCCGAGCTGTCAACCGCAACGACATAAACTACAACTGTTACTCCAGCTGAACCAGAATCACAGCAACAGCCTACAGACTCAGAAATGGTCCAAGACATGGAGATTTCTACACCGGTCAGGGAAACGATGCCTGAGTCAGCAGATCCAACGGTTGAAAAGCCCGAGGATCAATCAGAAGACATATTAGTGCTGACTGTTCCGGAGCAGACAGTCCTAGAGTTGATCGATGAGGACTATGTCGGCAATCCGGAACTTGAGACAGAATGGAGACACAACGCCATAATAGCCATCCAGACAGAGACAGATGCTTTGTGGGATTTTGCTGACGAAGATGAATTTATGGACGACGACTATAACCAGTTCCTCCTCTAGAGCGAACAGGTATTGACTATTTAGCATGACATACACGATACAACAAGCACTTCAGAGCTTCCAACTCCAGCACCGGTACCGGCTCCACCTCAACCTGCTCATCCAGTTCATTGGGAACGAGTCCGGATATTGGTTCCTTATCTGGAGGAATCACAGAAGAAAATCTTTTCTCACTGGATCAAGCCACTTGACTCGGTAAAGTGTCACGGGGTCTCATTTCTCAAAGATCCAGTCCGCAATCAGTATTTGGAGGTAATGAAGCGCGTCAGATTGGTCTCCCACGTCCGCACGCGACACCAGATCACTGAAATTGTGGAGATCATGACCGACAAGATTCTCAACGTATGGTTTCCGGTTTTCACAGTCAAGCGGGACGACGGTAAAGAAAGGGTATTCTCGAAAGCCGACTTCAGGCATCTATATCTTAACGACTTCCCGGTTCTACTAAAAGAGTTGAAGACCCGCACTATCCGACCGTTACCTGTCACAAAGGCCCTCGAGACTATCAAAAGGTTCATGAAGTGCTCGATAACGCTCGCCTACATCAACGACTTTCAGTTGGGCTTAGAAAGTAACCAGAAAAAGATCAACATTTTGAAGCCTAATCTGAATCTTCCCAAAGACGTACAGGTACATTCCATTCTATCCAAAGCAGAAACAGGTATAGTGTATTTGAATAACCAAGGGGAGAAACGGTTCATGCGAATCAGCGAGCTGCACAAGTTTAGTGAGGGTACGCTGATGAAGATACAGTCTGAATTGAAGAAGATAATCGAAGAGGAAACGAAAGCGTCGCCAGAAAGCTACGTCAACGTCGGGAAATACCTAGCTAAAGATCTACTCAAAGCAATCGAAGACCGGCTAGAATACAGAAACTCCATTCGACGTTTTGAAATGCTATTCGTTATCCGAAAGCGATATGTCCCTAACTGGCGTGACATCGAACTTCAATTCCAAGGGGGAAGATTGTTAGGTCATGCTAGTGGAATAGAAGTACAGGGACCGTTTATGACAGTTTGTGTAAATACCTATGTGAGTATAAATAGTTTGCTAATTACTATTATTAGGGTTAATGATCATAGTTTAATCTTTCAATTACTTTGTACGACTACAGCATGATAACTCTTTCTGTTCAATCTATTCAAGTGAGATTTATGACTTATGTGTTGATTGTGTTGATTACATTGTGATTGCTTATTGAATCTGGGATCCACAACCAAGCCTAACCTGAATATCATTCTCGGACCACAGAGCCTCTGTGGAGACTTCCAGAGCCTCTGTGAAGACTTCCAAAGCCTCTGAGCGGCCAACCTCTGTGAAGAATAACTTATGCCTTTCAAGAACAAGGAGCTCATGCCTATCACTTGGATAAAGTGTATGAAGATTCTATAGTACAATCTATTGATTGCCTTTCCAGGTGTCACCATTCTATTGGTCACATCGTTGACTTTGTATACCCCATAACACTATATGTAATGCGCATTACCACTGTTCCAAGTGCGCAAACACACACACATTTCACCATATTTGCACATAGTGTGAGAAAACCATGGAGAGTAATTCACACACTACTGTATGTTCTTGGTGTAAACACTATTATCAAAGTTTAATGAGATGACTTATTGTGGATCCAGTTTGTTCAAGTAACAATGAATAAACGAAACGATTAATCTTATTGATCGTATGTAGAGAGTTACAAGGATTGGAATGAAGAACACAACTCTCTCTATCTCTAAGCAATTAGGCGCATGATTAATCTCGACCTAATCTCAAACAAAACAAGTTATTTATACCTAGGGCTTAAAGCCTAAAGCCCAAGGCCCATAACTCCCATTACATTAATAAAGGCTTTTACAACGGTTTAATAATTAATATAAACCCTTTATATAACTTTCTATTAAATAGGACATTTATGGTCCTAACACTTATTGAAAGCATTACATCTTGTGTTATTCTTCTATTTTCTGTGTTGTTAATCTACCAATATGTTAGGACTAAAAGTCCTTTAAAATAGAAAGTGATATAAAGAAAATAATTGTTTTATTTAATTGTTTGTAAAAGCCTCATAATTGGTTAAATGGGCTTATTAGGCTTAATGGGCCTTGGGCTTTAGGAGATAAGCCCTAGGTATTTAAAGTATGTTTTAGAGGAAATTAGGCTAGAAGATTAGTCATTATAGGATGCGCCTAAGAGAGTTTAGAGAGAGTTATGTTCATCAATCCAATCTTGTAACTCTCTACATTCAATCAATAAAGATTATCGTTTCTGAATCATTGTTACTTGTTAATCTGGGATCCACATTTGGTATCAGAACGGAGGGACAAAGCTATCGATCTAAAAGGTATCAATTTTTATTTGTATTCATCGACATCACAAAACGGCGCTGTGTTCTTAGGTTTGTTTTTTATTCTGTTGATTTTTGCAATAATAGTGAAATTCGTTTTTACCAATCTATTCGTGATATTCTCAAACTTATTTCTGCAAATTTTCAGAATCGAATTCTAAGTTTTTGATCATCAATTTTGAATTTTTCCAAGTCTGGGTTTTGAATACTCTGTTCTTGAAAAAAATTCAATTTTTGCTCAAAAGTGCGTTAAAATTCTATTTGATTAGTTCTTTTTGCTTTATGTGGTTGTTGGGTGTGTTCCTAAAGTTTTTGCAGAAGTTGTTTGAAGCTTCTCAGTCAAATCGGTGAGTTTTTGCAACTCCAGGTATGCTTTTCTTCTCGAACTAGCTTGAATAAGGGACTTAATTTGGAGTCCCAGTCTCTTTATTCCTGCACCCTAACTGGATCTGGTTAATACCGGGTCCGTACCCTGATCTCTACCTGATTTTAATTCCGGTTTCGGTTCATACCGAGTTCTCAATACCGGTTCCCGTCATTACCGGATTTCAATTCCGGTTCCGTAATCTATCGGATTCAAACCGGCTCCGGATTATACCGGACTCCCATACCGGATTCCCTTGTTCCGGACTCCATAAGTCCCGATCTATTCTGGATCTTGTTCTAATCCCGGTTCTGGATCTTTATTGTTTCCGATCGCATACCGCTTCCGGTCTCTAGTTCCGGAATTCTTTCCCGTATCCCAATTCCCGGACTGTCTATCCAGGAAACCACACCCGGATCACAAATTCGGGAGTGTTCTGACCTTACAGTTTTCAATTTTTTCTTGACCCCACCCGGTTAGCGGGACCCCCGTGCTAAGTCGCCGAAGGGGGACATTTGTGTATTCTTTGATACACCGTTTGATTATTTTTGGATCGATATCTAGAATTGTCTCACGATCATTTCTTTCAAGTAACAATGTGTTACCCAACTTACTCTGAGCTCAAAGAGAAAGTTTCTCATTTAGAAGCCCAAATCACTAAGCTAGAAGTCGATGCCAAAATCAAATACGACACTATAGGCAAGCTAGCGATTGAAAAGGCTGATCATAAGTGTGTTATAGAAAACTATCAATCTGAATGCTCAGCCATTTCACAAATAGCAGAAACCCTAGAGACCAAATTATCTGAAATCACCGAAAAGCTCAGTAAGTCTCAGGAAGAGAATAATAAGATTGTCCATCTTCACTTAACCGTTCAAAATGAAAATGATAAGTTGACTAACAAGCTTAAGGATCTTGAATCCAAACTTTACAAGCGAGGTCAAACAGACCAAACGATTCATTTGAATAAACCGAAGGAATTCAAGTATTATAACGCTCTTTGGGGACTAGGATATGATAATCCGTGTTACCTTAACAAAATCTTATCTAAGGTTCCCGCCCTTTATGAGTTCAACTTTTTGGGACTAGATAAGACATACCCTGAGTATAAGATCAAGTAGACTAAACCGTCACACGAGGATGAGGAAAAGGAAGACCTTAAAAGAAAAACAGGAATTCCTTTACCAAAAGTAGGGGAAAAGCCTGGAAATATTGAACCTAAATCGGAAGATAAGCCACCTAGAAAGAATATAAATGTACAAGTTCCTTTCGTGTACGAAATCCTTAATGCATATTATTTGAAAACCAAAACACCCTACCTCTCAAATGATTACTTCCACATCTGTTCTCTTGCCAAAACTGTGGAAACTCCAGTTCCAATTAAGGCAACACCAGATGTAGGATCTCATGATCAATCAGAGTTTAAACGTTATATTCCACCTCTAATTTTGGAAAACATCATTTTCAAACTCGAAGAATCAATTGTGATGGACAAGGTCATTTTTGAAACCGAAAGAACTGTACTTTTATCTACAATAAACGAGCTCAAAAAGAACAAAACAGAGTCATTATCCGAATCAGAAAGAACGAGTTATAAAACCGAGATTGCTAAATTAACGTCTAAACTGTCCGCTCTGGTGGCAGAAGCTTTAACTGGAAGGATGGCTAAGGAAAGTCCCATGGATACTCCAATGAAGCCTACCTCTCCTGACACCATCTCGGTTGACCCGTCAAGTACTTGTTCGGATAGTTCCTCGTGCAAAGATTTTCTAGGTGTGTCTCATGACACCGATGATAAGAGTTTGAGTCATCAAAATAAAGGCAAGGCGGTTCAAACCGATTCGATACAAAGGAATCTTTTATCTGACTTTAATAATCCCTTTGCGGATGATTCCTTTAACTGTTCCCCATCCGACTCTGACGGTGAAAACCCATTTGGTTCTGCGCGACGGTTTTCTGAGTTTATGAATTCCTCTGTTTGTCATGATGAATATATTTTTAAAATTGATTTTGCCCCAAAGCTTGTAAGTCACATTCAAATTTTGGAGAAAATGCCCACACCGGTAAATTTTGAAAAGGGAGAATGTTCTAACTCCAAAAACGTTTCTAAGACCACTTCTTCAAAATCTAAATCTAAAAGACGGTCAAAGAAACGCTAAAAAACCGGTAGTTCTCACAAAAGACAATCTTATTACTCTAGTTCTTCTGACGGTGAGCTTAATGATTCTTCAGATAATCATGTTTTTAGAAAAGTAAAAATGGTTTGGAGAAAGAAATCAACTACAGAAGACAGTGATGGAAACAAGTCTCATAATTCTCCTGTAGTTGATACAAAGTCATTTATTTCCAAAACTGGTTCACGTGCTCATGTTTACCATATAGCTAAGCTGATCAGTTTAAACCGAGCAAAGATCTGTTGCACTTATTGTGGAAAGAGTGACTTCGTACATCCAAGGTATGCGAACAACTGGTATGGTACATATAGCATCCCCAATCCCCATTTTAAATCCAAGGCATCTAACCATCAAGGATCCATAAAAGCATGGATACCAAAATCTCTCTAATCTGTTTTGCAGGAATGTCATGTATAACACAATTCAGAATATTTCTTTCATATGACAGCAATAAAAGGTTACGCCAATTTTGAGGGGGAGCATCAGGTTTTGCACAATAAATGATTTTTTAAGCGAATTCAAAGAACCGTGATAATTCATTATGGATAACTTACTTGTGTTTGTTATTCTCCAATTTTAACTTCCATGAATGCCACAAGTTATATTTTCTTGACTTAGTTATTTCCATGTCTCGTATACTTGTTGATTTTTTGGTGGAAATACACTCGTTTGAATTCCTATTTGTTTCTCAAAGTTTTTCATTTCTTGCTAATGATTCACTTCTTCTCTGATATAATAATTGTGACTTGTTCTTCACAATTAAAATTTCTATTCTTTGTTTGATTTTTGACTATATTGTGCTTATCGAGTCATTCTGTTTTGCGCTTGATATTGTTTCTTGAAATTCAATTATTTCAATTTATGATGACTTCTGATTACCTCATATCAGAACTCGGACTTCACTTTTAATGACTTCTGATTACCTCAGATCAAGACTCAGACTTCATTTTTTTGACTTCTAAACACTTAAGTTTAGAACTCGTACTTCAATGTTTACTAAACTGTTTTATTTTGTTTCTATGGTCCATCCAGAACCGGAAGGACCTAACCAAGAAACACATCTAATTATAGACATCAGTGAAGGGTCTAGCTTGATAGATGAGTTTGGAGTGAAAAGAATATGGTGAGGATGTGACAGGACTTAAAAGAATTATTGGTCCTCACCAAACCGAGTCAGTTATCCGGGTGACCACACAATGTATTCATTCTCGTTCTTTGGAGATGAATATTGAAACAGACATAGACCCAGTGTCGATAACTCGTGTCACCCCACCTAGCCACTCAAGTATCTCACAAAAGATGCCTGGTTCATAAATGCACGGAGGTTTAGCACATAATCTATCTATTCCTCACAAGGAGGTCTTAGATATTGAAAAAGGAAGACATCCGCTCCGGTCTCCGAACTTCATATTCTGATCACTCTGTCAATTATATTTTAACTTGAGTCCCGAGTTAAATCAATTTTTGAGTCAAACAGATATATATATTATTTCTTTCACACATGCACGAGTCTTTGTGATTCCCATTGCATATCTTCGTGATATTGCCAGAACAGTTTGAGAAGTAATTTTAAGATTTTGCTTCAATGATAACTGGAAGTCCTATCAGAGATACCCCGATGCCGACTCTGAACATAGGCCACACAATTATCTTAATTGTTGTGATAACAGTTACTATTGTGTTTCTGTGTTAGATATTTACCCCATTCTGGTTACTAAACGTTTTATCTGATATTTTGTTACTCATCAGTGTTGTCTTTGAAGTTACATGATGCTCAGGATGCTCCTAATCATTATGAGGGGGAGAACTGATACAAATTCATAGACACGGATCCTCATCAATCCAATCTTGTAACTCTCTACATTCGATAAATAAAGATTATCGTTTCAGAATCATTGTTACTTGTTAACTTGGGATCCACACAATATAACTTAAACATTATTGTTTATCAAAGCTTCCGCATATGTCATCATTTTATACTTTGTTTTTAAGTTTTGTTTGAGTTCATCATATTGTTGAGATATATTGGGATCAACAAGTACAGTAAGATCCAATTATACCTCTGTAGTTCTTTTAATCTATAGCTTACCGATTGATTCTACATCCATCAAAATTCCAGTGGCCATTGGAGTTTTCATAGAAGAACTATCAAACATATTCAACTTTTTTTTAAAAACATTTTGACATACTTAGATTGATTGATGAATATGCCTTCAAGAGATTGTTTTATTTGAGGTCCAAGAAAGATCCCATCATACTCATCTCAAATATAGTTTCCATAATGTCTGAAAAGTTCTTGCAAAACTCTGGATTAGTAGAGCCGAATATAATATCATCTACATAAATTTGTATTGAGATTAAGTCATCATCTTGTTTCTTCAGAAATAATGTAGTATCAATTGTACCTTTCTTGAAGCAAAATCTTAAAATAAAGTCAGTCAGAGTATCATACCATGCCCTTGGAGTTTGTTTTAAACCATACAGTTCTTTATCAAGGACATAGACATGATCATGGAATTATGGATCAACAAAACCTTTAGGTTTTCAAACATACACTTCTTTATGCAGAACACCAGTAAGAAAAGCATATTTAACGTCCATCTGAAATTTTTTGAATTTCTTGTGAGCTGCATAGGCCAAAAAGATTCTGATGGCTTCAATCCGAGCCACTGGAGAAAAAGTCTCATCATAATCTATTCTTTTTTGTTGACAATAACCTTTAGCTACCAACCTATCTTTGTTTCTAACGACTATCCCAACTTCATCCTTTTTATTTCTAAAAACCCATTTAGTACTTCGTTTTTCTCGAAGCAGCCGCAGTGTCTGGAAGTTCTCAGTTGTTTCCGGGGAAGTTTCTAAATTTCGTCACTGTCCGGACGAATCCATCTGGTAAGTCTATCCGGATCCCAATTGTGTCCGGTAAGCACGTATCCGGTAACATATCCGGATTCCTATTGTGTCTGGACAATCACAGTTCCCGGATAGAATTTCATCCGGTAACTTCAGCTTCCCGGATCTCTTATCCGGATTGCACCTACATCCGGTCACTTCCATTCTTCCGGTAAGTAATTTTTACTCGGTAACTTCCATTTTACCGGTAACCTAAGGTTATCTGGTTAGTTTGATTTTACTCGGTCACTTTTGTCTTCCGGTAACCCATCTATCCGGTTACCTCATTTCATTTGGACACTTCACTTTTCCGGATTCCCTATCCGGAAACTACCCGGATTATATATCTGGGACCCCCGTGCTAAGTCGTAGGAGGGGGACATTTGAGTATTCTTGATATTGTCTGTTTTTCCCTTGAATCAATATTTTCAACTGTCTGACGATCATCTAAGTGAAATAAAGATGTCCTGCCCATCTCAATCTGCAGCAGCTTGTCAGGTATGTCTACCAACTCATAATGCTTCAGTTGATAAGATTCAACTGTTTGGTCAAAAGGTAGAGTCCCATATGTTTACCTCTAATGAACAACTACTTGAAATTAATTCGCTAAAAGAAAAGTTAGATGTTCAAACAAAGATCATAGAAAAGCTTAAGTCTGACAACACCTACTTAAAGGAAAAGTGTGCAAATCTTTCGATAGCACCAAAAGATCTTCGAGCCAAGATATCTGAATTAAATTCAAAGCTTGATCAGTGTGAGGATGAGAAAGCAGAGATTATTTATCAATGCTCCTCTCTTTAATTTCAACACATAATTTGTTGCTAAAATAACTGATCTTGAAACCAAACTCCATAAACGAGGTCAAACGATTCATATGAACAAACCTAAGGAATTCACTTATTTCAATAAAGAATGAGGAATTGGGCATGACAACCCATATTATTTGAAAAAGGTTTTGACTATGAGGCCTACTCTATACGAGTTTATTTTCTTTGGCTTTGATAGAAAATACCCCGAATATAAAATCAGATGGACTAGACCTCTCGAGGAAAAGGAAAAGGATACAGAGGAATACAAACCTCGCACACACCACTAAAATGCAATTATCCTTTGCGTATGAAGCTCTCAACTATTCTTACAAGAAAAATAATTCCAAGTACCTATCAAATGATTACTTTGACGGCTACAAAGTTGCACTGCCCAAGGATTCCTCCAAAAAGGATGAGGTCCCTGCAACGAAAACCAAAACTGAGACGGATGAGTTTAAACGCTATGTTCCTCCTCTCATTTTGGAAATGAAAATAGTCGAGATAGAGGAATCATTTGAACAGGAAAGGATCAAGTTTCAAAAAGAAAAACAAGAGCTTTTAACTGAACTTGAGAAACTCAAATCCACCAAAACCGAATTTGCATCTGGTGAGGAAAAGGAACTCCTTCGGGTAGAAATCAAACGGCTCACATCCAAACTGTCTGCATTGGCAACAGAAGTGATGCAAGAGCAAGTGAGTAAAAGTCAACTCCAAGAGAAGTTTGACCAACTCCAAAAAGAAAAGGTGAATCTACCCGAACCTTCCTCGGACTCCTCAGATACTTCTTCGTGTAAGGCTTTTATTGGCAAAACATCTTCTAGAAAAGGAAAAGAGTCTCAGGATGATTGTGTTCAAAAGAATCTTAACTCTGAATTTCAAAAAGCTTCCGCAACAAATTCTTCTGAAAACACAGACTCAAAGTGTTCCTCACCTCCCTCAACCAATCTTGTTCCATTTGTTCCTGATATTGATTTTTCTGCCTTTATGAATTCCGATGAAAGTTCAGATGAAGAGTTTTCTAAGTTTCAATTCGACAAACCTCTTCCAAATCACACTGACTTTCTTTCAAAAGCAGTAAATCGACCGGTCAGATTTCAAAAAGGGGAATGTTCTACAAAAATTAAAAACCGGTCTGTGAACGAAGTTTCCAAAACCGATTCAAATTCTAAAAAGCGTTCACAGACACGGCAACAGACTGGTCGACCAAATGATAGACATCCTTCCTACTCACACTCTACTGACCATGCCTTTAATGGTATTTCAGATAATAATGGTCGGAGAAAAAGGTTCAAACAAGTTTGGGTGGTGAAAAAGTCAAATGAAAGCACAACGAAAACAAAGTCATTTAATTCAGTTTCACATGTTAGGACATACAATCATAATCATGATGATTTCAATTCTCGTACTTATGTTGAACAAAACGTGATGTTTCCTTTAAGAGTTTACTCAACTCAACAGTTGCTTCAACTTTCTCATGATTGTATTTGTTGTTCTACATGTGGTTTGAATAATTTTGTTGATCGGAAATATGCATCTCATTGGTATGGTACTTATAGTATCCCCGATCCTCACTATAATAGGGCATCTAACCACCAAGGATCCATCAATGGATGGATACCAAAATCCTTCTAATCTATTTTGTAGGAATGTCATGTGCGCTTAATTCAGAACATTCATTTCACATGACTACATTCGAAGGTTATGCCATATTTGAGGGGGAATATCAGGTTTTGATCAATAAATGATTTTTTTGTGAATTCAAAGACCGTGGTAATTTATTCTGAAAAACTTACTCGTGTTTGTTTTTCTTTGCTTCTAACTTCCAGAATTGTCACGTGTCATATTTTCTTGATTTAGTTATTTCCATGTCTCATATACTTGTTGATTTATTTCGAGGGAAATACACTCGCTTGAATTCCAATTTTGTTTCTATAGTACGCCGTTTCTTTAATGATTCAATTCTTATCTGACACATTAATTGTGACTTGTTCTTCACAATTAAACTTTCTGATCATTGTTTCGTTTTTGAACATAATGTGCTCAATGAGTCATTCTGTTTAGCGCTTGATTTTGTTTCTTGAAATTCTATATTTCAAATGATTTTTTTGACTTATAAACATTTCAGCTTAGAACTCGTACTTCACTGTTTACTAAACTGTTCTAATCGATGCATGAAAGGAGTGTTAGGAATTACATAGTTTCTATGGTCTATCCAGAACCGGAAGGACCTACCCAAGAAACACATCCCTTATAGACAACAGTGAGGGGTCTAGATTGATAGATGAGTTCGGAGTGAAAAGAAAAATGGTGAGGATGTGATAGGACTTAAAAGAATTATTGGTCCTTACCAAACCGAGTGAGTTATCCGGGTAACCACACAATCTATTCATTCTCGTTCTTTGGAGATGAATATTGAAACAAACATGGACCTAGTGTCGATAACTCTTGTCACCCCACCTAGCCACTCAAGTATCTCACAACAGATGCTTGTTTCATATATGCACGGAGAATTGGCACATAATCTATCTATTCCTCACTCGGAGGTCTTAGATATTGAAAAAGGAAGACATCAGCTCCAGTCTCCGAACTTCATATTCTAATCACTGTGTCTATTGATCTTTAACTTGAGTCCCAAGTTGAATCAATATTTGAGCCAAACAGATATAATTTAATTCTTTCACACATGCACGAGTCTTCGTGATTCCAATTGCATATCTTCGTGATATTGTTGGAACAGTTTGAGAAGTAATTTTAAAATTTTACTTCAGTGATAACTGGAAGTCCTATCAGAGATAACGCGATGCCAACTCTGAACATAGGCCACAGAATTGTTTAAATTGTTGTGATAACAGTTACTATTGTGTTTCTATGTTAGATATTTACCCCATCTTGGTTTCTAAAACGTTTTATCTGGTATCTTGCTACTCATCAGTCTCGTCTTTGATATTACATGATGCTCCGGATGCTCCTACTCATCATGAGGGGGAGAAATGATACAAATTAAAAGACTCAAAGACATTGATTATCCAGTTGAGGGGGAGTTAGCAAAAGCTGAGGGGGAGTAACTGTTCATGATACAGAAAAGTTTGCTTGATTGATTCTCATTCCTTATCAAGTGGTGTTCGCTACAAACTATTTCCTCCTTCGAGCATATGGTTATACAAGTTCTTAAAGCTGAAAGCCAATTCAACTCACAGTTCAAAGACAGATTCTTGATTTTTAACTGAAGATGCACTGTGGAATGTCACGCAACTCGCACATTATCATTCTTGTGTGCTTATCCGATGTATTAAGTTTCTACAGTTGAAAGCTGCGCTTCGTGCACTCAATCAAGGTTATTGTTCACTGAATCTGCTGATAAAGTTGAAGATATGAAGACTAAGAGCTTTATTCAAGGGGGAGCTTGGAAAGACATGAAGACAAGAAACACCAAAGTGTTTCAAAGATTCAAGAGAAAGAGAAGATCAAGACCTGAAGTTTTCAAGACCATTTTTTCTTTATATAACTTTAGGGGGGGAGATTGTTAGGACCATAAATGTCCTATAATATAGAATTTTATATAAAGAATTATAAAGAAAAGATTATTAATTCTAAAAGCCTTATTTGTTTAATGGGCTTAGCTTTGCTTAATGGGCTTGGGCCTTAATAGTCTTAGCCCTAGGTATAAATAGTTTGTTTAGCCTTAGAATTAGGTTAATCGTTTATTACTCTTATTGAATATTCTCTCGGAACGTATTGTAACCTTTTTTGAATATCAATCATATGGATGACGACCTATTGATCTGAGTTATTGATTATTATTGTTACTTGATTGTTAAACTGGGATCCACAGTACTAATAATAGATTTACCTTTGGGTCAAAACCAACCTCTAAACTTTGTTTCTCTTAAATTGTAAAAGCTCGGCTTGCATTTCCAAAATCCAATATGGATCATGTTATGCTTCAGAAGTTGTCTTAGGCCCTATTGTACTGAGAAAGTTCACAAAAAAACACTTGTTTGCTGTTGCAGACCTTGTATTAACTCCACAATTGACATCACCAATTACTTGATGTAGGGGGTGATCTATTGTGCATTTTTGTGTACCAGGTAGAAGTTGAACATCATCCAGATTATTCTAATCATCAGTTATAGCAGGTAAGTCTATGTTTATTGAACATGGAGTATCTGAAAGATTTCTTGGTTGAACTACTTCATTTGTAGGTAACTCTGATGTTGTCAACTCTAGCACGACAGATTCAGAACTTTGAATTGTCGACTTAGAATTAAGTTCTTTTTTAACATATTTTAGATCAACATGCTCAAAGTTATTAGTACTTGTGCTAGTAGAAGTAGAACAAGCATCTTCAGATGGTCCAGAAATGTGTGCTACACTTGTTTGTGGGATCTCTGAAGTTGTGACCTTTATCTTTTCAAATAGTTTTGGATTTCAAAATCTGCACGCATATCCATAACTAGGTCAAAAGCATCCTTAAACAATAAATCGAGTTCTGAATTACTAGGATTAGAATAGATTCATTAGTCTTAGTCTTGTTTTGCTTAGGTTCCACTCGATGTTGAGTAGAAGCTTGTATTTGAGGTCTAAGTCCTGAACTGATATGTTCAGAAGCCTATACAGGTTTTTCATCAAAAGTCACATTGATGGTTTCTATGACACTCTTGGTTCTCAAATAAAGTGGTTTTTGTAAGTCTTCAAGTAAAATAGTGGCGTTTAACGGATTTTTTGTAAAGAAAGTATAGGTTTCGATGACTTTTATCCGAAGAAAGCAGATTCGAGTTAACTGAGATGAGAATGAAGGAAAATCCGAAAGATGAGCAAACAGTGCCCCGCACGGATGTTCGCGTCACCTTAGCCGCGTCGAAAACCGCGTCGGCCTTTGGAAAAGTGTTTTGCCCATGTGGTCGTGCGACTCTAACTGTACCGTGAACCGCGTCGGTCTTCTGATTGGTTAAAATCATTTCCTGCATCTTGGGTTAAGGACAGTTTGAGTTTTGACGAAAACGACAGAGCAAAGGGCGATTTTGGAGAGGCGAACAGATATTTTCGAGAGGAAAAATGTGAAGGGAACGAAATCAATTGGAGGATCAAAGACGAACGAGTACGTGAGACTGGATGAATTCTTCTCACGGAGTTATTTATTGTTTTCATTGATTTGTCTTGAACAATGGTTGTTCTTCCATTTATTTACACTTTTGTGTTGCTTTCTAGTACCCCCAACATGAGCTAAACCTCTCACGTTGTGGGGTTGGATGAATTTTGGGTTTTTAATCTTGTAAATACTCGAGTAACTTATGATTTGTTTTTTTGATGATTAATGAAGCATATGAGTTTGTTTTTAAAGCGTTTAATAGCCTGATCAATTGTTAAATAATCTTGTTAATCTTGTTTCCCTTTGAGAAATGTTTAAGATTTGGATTTGGCTTGTGTGCCATCGATGAGAATTGGATAGAGATATACCAATTTATCGGTGTTGTTTGCTAATCTTGTTTTATTAACTCCGGAATAATTGTTAAGATTGAGAGATAAGACAATTCTTTTCAAAGTTAAATTCATTATAGCTTAGAAGAGTATAATGATGTCGAGATATTTACGCAATTCATGGATAATTGAAACCATTTATTGAGTTACTTGGGTATGACACTCTTGGTTCTCTTGTTGTAGATTCCAAAAGCTTTTAAAGTTAAGGAGTATCCGATAAAATATCATTCACCGGTATTCTTATAAAACCTGCCAAGATTGTCTTGATCATTAAGTACAAAGCATCTGCATCCAAAGACATGGAAAATTTCACATTAGGTTTTCTTTTGTTAATTATTTTATAAGTTGTTTTGTTTAATCTCTTAGATATGTTTGTTCTATTTTGTGTAAAGCAAGTAGTATAAACAGTTTCAGCCCAAAGATACAAAGGAAATTCTGACTAAGCTAACATTGTTCGTGCAACTTCCACCAAAGTTCTGTTTCGTCTTTCAACAACTCCATTTTGCTGAAGAGTTCTAACAGCTGAAAAATTATGAGAAATTCCATCAAATAACAAATAGCTCTGAAGTACCTCATTTTTAAATTCAGTGTCATTGTCACTCCTTATCTTTTGAACTGAAAGTTGTAGAAAAACTTGTATCTTCTTAACAAATGCTATAACCAACTCCGGTGCTTCAGATTTTACTCTAAGAAGTTCCAGCCAAATGTATCTTGAGTATTCGTTAACCATCACCAATATATACTTCTTTACGTTGATTGATTGAATTCTCATCGGTCCAGACAAATCCATATGAATCATTTCTAACGTAGATTTACAAGAAGATTCTCTTTTTGATTTATGAGAACTTCGTTTCATGTTTCCCATCTTACATGTTGAGCAGTTAATCGATTATAAGATTGAAATCACACAACAGGTGGAGCATAAAGCATTCGGATTTGGTGAAGGTGATTGCATACTTGATGATTTGTAGTTAATGGTTGAGGTTGATCAGTAAATTGGATTTAAGTGAGTAATTTCGAATATGTGAAGATTGGTTGAGATCATTTATAGGTTTGGGTCAGAGGTGTAGAACTGGTCATATCTTGAGTTCTATAAGCAATCGTTATACTTAAGGATGAAGAAACTGATTGGTTTGCACTAATTATTTAGTGCAAATCCATTCGTTTCCTTGTTATAAATAGGTCATTTTACCATTTATATCCGAAATTTGAGTCATTTTATTTACTTATTTTCTATTTTCTTATTTATTAGAGCTAAAGTTGTAAATGACTTGTTTTAATACTTAGGATGGCTAATTTGGTACCCTTTTGACAGGTTTTGAAGTGCAGATTTATGATGCAACATTTCACTAGCAGTAAGCTGATGGAGCTTAATGGATAAGACTTGGGAGCTTATTTTGTGAAGATAAGGGTTGTGTTTTGTACTTTCTATTCGAAAACTTCTAGAATTTAAACAGGTTGGATTAGGATTTTAAAAACCCCTTGGTAAAATGACATATTTACCCCTCTCTCCCTAGTATAAATAGAGAGTTTGGGATGATGTTTTATGGGGACTAGATCTGATTTCCAAGAGAGTTGAATCACTCTTGGAATCTTGAAATAGCTATATGAAGTTTGAAGTTACTTTTCGTCTTTTGTTCTAGCATATTTACTTTCTTTATTTATTAAGCTTTCTGTATTTACTTTACGCATTTTACATTCCCCTCTTTAATTTCAGTCATTTACTTTCCATCATTTAAATTTAGGCAATTACTTTTTGTCATTTATAGCTTTATTTCTTTGCTTTTAGTTATGAGTAGCTAATTTTATTAGCTTGGGTGTGAGACGGAAAATTGAGATTTTAACCCAAATAAAGGTGGACATTGTTTCGCAATAACAATGTTCCACTATTTCATTACAAGTTTTATAAAAACAATGATACTTCTTGACAAATTGATCACTTGAAAAGTGTTAAAGTGTCACAGACTTAGAGATAAGCCTTTGAATGCACGTCAATTTGAATGATATGGGAAGTAGACTTGAGAGAGTTACTTATAAAGAGATTTATCATCTATATTTTCCAAATTGAATAATTCTGATTAGTTTGTCAGTAATCAAAGTGTTAAAGTTTAGTGGACTCAGAGATGAGCCACTTAGAACACATCAACTTGGATGATATGGGAATCGGCTCGAGAGAACGATTTTATACAAAGAGATTTGTAAATCGGTAAATCCATATATTTTTTAGGGCTCTATTATGCACTACCACTAGTTGGATACTACACAGAGATATGTTGGTTGAATCTAAACATTAGTGCAAATATTGAAGTCCGAGAGGAATACCCTCAAAATAGATAGTGGATCTAGTTATGGCTAAACTCATGTTGTAGCATTCCTACAACATGGTCTGCTGGAATTTGTGTTTAAGTCTCACCTAAAAGTCTTATGCCCTTGCTTGCTTTATTATTCTGTTTTTCTCATCAAAGTGATAACTCAAACCAATCAAAGTCTTCAAAATTGCCATCTGAAGTTAGTCTTTCATCTCGAGATCTTGCAACTTAAGATACCTATCCTTGTGGAATACAATACTTGGTTCTTACCATTTTATTACTTGAAAGGCGATATATGATCCCCTTGTATACTTTATTTGAGGTCTAATTATCACATGGCAGTATAGGATACTAGTAATCAGTATATGATACTAATATATGTTTTTTCAGTATATTCCACAATTGAGAAACTAAGGACCGGACATAACGAGGATGACACATCTATCCCTCGTGTTCGATCTAGATATCTGAACAAAGGGACATAAATGTGTACACTGAAAATGATCACACAGCTTGCTGATTAGCTAAATCACCAAACTTTTATCATTTGGGTAACAATGATGTATTGCTAGATGACACTCTTCGTTGATAATTATAAATAGGATTTATAATTATTACCAACGTGATAAAGTCCCAATGGGTTACACGCAATAAATGTATATCCGAATAAGAAGAATAAACAATTAAATGTTTATATTTAGTTATTACCCAATTTATAAGAGATAAATCGGATTATGTCTTGTGTTGACAAGATAGGATAAAATGACAAGTGGAGACCTGTCAGGAAACATATATTGTGTAAAGGTAAAGCAAGCTCTTGGAAGATGTGAGATTTTCTACTCATTTGCCATATGCCTATGTGATAGGCAACACGTTTTCCACATAGATATAGAGAGAAAGGCCCCTTAGTGGAGTTGTTGGTTTCCATCGGATTAGAGAATCATCTTTTGAAAGGTTTCAAAAGGTTTTCTCATTCTCTCTCTAAAATCCCAGAAAACTGTTCTTCCTTTCCTTCAAAGGTTAGAGATTGTATCTAGCATTCGGGAAGAAGGAGCATCTCCTCTCTTGACGTGGGACGACAAGAGGATTCAGAGACATTTGTGTGGATATCGTGGAGGCAAAGAGCTAAAGATTCATTGCTACGATTCAGAATCGACATCAAAGGTTGCTACTCGTTCTCATAAAATTCTGAAACACCCATCCCACTCCGTTTCGTCTATATCTATGGAGGAATACAGTTAATTTTCGTTGCATGTATGACTCCCGTATTCCAACATAAAGATGTGTACCTTTCATGAAAAAAGAAACAAATTGAAGAAGAAACTATTGAGAATGTCTAGAAATTGATCTAATGATGAAAATTGACGAGCAAATCGATCTAGAAATCGATATAAAAAAAGAAAGAAAAAATAAGACATAAGAAGGGAGGAAATTGATACCTTTGTAGATGGAAGGAGGCTCGTCGGTCGCCAGAAAGGAGGCTTGACGGTGCAGACAAGAGCTCGAAGAAGGAGGCTTGATGGAAATTGATACCTTTGTAGATGGAAGGAGGCTCGACGATTGTGCAAACAAGAGGCGTGTATTAAGGGAGGCTAGGGTTAAACAAAGCATTGAAGGAGGCGTGCTCATGAAAAAATCAGGGGTAGCTGTTTCTTTTTCTGGCTGAACGGGGACAACACCCCATACCCATCTGTAGGAAGAAGTCATGTGTTATGCGAATAAGCCGCAAGTAAAAAACTATTTATAGTTGTGTGAATAAGGTGATCAAGCTATTAAGCTTATTAAGTCAAAAGTAAACAACCCCTAAATGTTTGTAACTTAATTTCCAATTTTTGACATCAATCATCCTAAATCATACCCAGTTTTGACATCAATCATCAATTTAGATAACAGCCCTTAAAATTTATAGATTCATACATTGATTCTTTACCTTCTCTTCAATCGATTATATTCAATCATTCAAAATATCAATTGCTTCTTAGTTGCATGAGTATATTTAAGTTCAACTTAGGTTTAGGATGGAGAGAGCATTTTGATTTCTAGAGAGAGAGAGCTATGATGCAAATGAGGCTTTTGGCTGAAATTATAGGTTTAAATAATTGGCAAAAGAAGGTTTGAATTTACCATGTTATCAAATATTGACCCTTCATCAATTGCATAATTCAATATTAGTCCTTATATGAATTTTTCTTAACAATATTAGTCATAAGCTCAAGTTTCCTTCGAACATAATTGTCCCCTACATAAAACTTTGACTTGCATTAATAGTCCAAAATACAACTACTTTAAACATGGGTACAAGTAGGTAATGTATTCAACTCTCATATAAATCAATATACCTATATTAGACGATAACGAAATCTAAGGCATTATAACTTTATAATTTTTAGTTTGAGGGGGTGTTTAGGATTGCTTATTTTTTTGACTTATTTGCTTATAGTTTTTCCTCACCGCAAATAAGCTATTTGTAGTGTTTGGATTGAAAAAAACAAAACAAAAGTGTTTATGATTTTTTCTCACCACAAATAAGTTGTTTTTGATGAGTTACTTCATACTAACTTATTTGCTTTTCCTTATCAACTTATTTATCCAAATTACATTTTTACCCTAACTTTTTTAAACCCTACACAAGACACACTAGAAGAATGCCCTTTTGATCATTTTACATATATAAGCAAAATTTGTCAAACATTAAAAAAAATTCTTTATTTGCTTATCACGATTCCACACCATAATAAGCTAATCCAAACACTTTTTAAAAAACTCATTTTCCTCGCCACATAAGTTGATAAACACTTTTAAAAATAAGCATAAGTCAAAAAAATAAGCAATCCCAAACACCCTCTGAAACCCATATGGATTAATATTTTAGGATAAAATAATGATTAATATTTTAGAATTAAAATTCAAGATTACAAGTTAATGATGTATAAACACACTTTGTTAAAAGTTAAAACTTCATGTTTGAATTCGAATAACTAACAAATAATTAAAAATAATCAAATACAAAATAAACACTTTACTTTAAATCTAAAAGATTTAAAACTCATTGTTTAAATGCATATAAGTAATCGATAAAAATAAACAAATACGAGATAAAATACAACCTTAATAATACTATAAAAACGTATTAACTATTAAAGTTCGCCTGCAAAAGAATTAATAAAACAAAAACAATATAAATACGAACCTGTTGAGTTGTTTACTTCCAATCAAATAAATCTTAATTATTAAATCGTAATAATGAGCATAAGTGCTCTAGATCAAGTAGTAGATGTTCTTCATTATATAATTTCTTACGAAAATTTAATATCCAAGTTAACAACAAAATGTCATAACGTTGCTTTGGTGGGTGACTTGGTCGTAAATCTACGTAGGGGTGGTAAAGAGAGCGACGTCAGGCCTAGAAACTTATTTGTTTGACTTTATGGTTGTGTTATTGAAACTTTGAACAATTTATTTTACTTTATGGTTGTGTTTTATTGAAACTTTGAACAATTTATTTGGTTTGTGGTTGTGACTTGTGTATTTGTCATGGAATTATGTTTTTGTCCTTTTGTATTTTATTTAAAGTTTTAAAATTAAATAGGTCAACCCAGGTTCAACCCATTTATTAAACAAGTTGGATTAAGAAAATCATAAACAGGTCAACCCGCTGCCAACCCATTTATTTAAACAGGTTGGGTTGAGTTGAGGTTTTCAACCCAATTAATAAATGGGTTGAACCCGAACCCAACCCAACCCGACCTATTTACACCTCTAAATCTACGTTCAGTTGTTCACCAATTCTCATTGACCATCATATAAAATTTAACTAAATAAAATGAAATAAAATATATATAAATTTAAATACGTTACAAACCAAATGAAAACGACCCGTATATGTTATGAGTTCATGTCACTTTCAGGCCCGGCCATGGCCCATGGCAAATGTGGCTTGGGCCAGGGGCATCAGGTCCATTAGGGGCATAAAAAAATTAGCGCCTTTATATATATAGGTTTGATTTTTGGGTCCAAGGACTATTTTACCGTTTGAATTCGATGATTACAGCCTGCAATCCAATAACAAAGGAGCGTGCGATTGAAATTTACATCAGTGAGAAACGTGCGAATACATTAACATCGAACTCATCTCTCTCTCTCTTTCTCTCTCTCTCTCTCGTATTGGTCGTTGCTACCCTAAATCAAATCAAAAGCCTAAATCGATCGACCCTAAACTCGTTGTTGCCCTAAATCAAAAGTGAGAAGAAGAAGCCGTTGGATTGCTCATTGCTTCTGCGGTTCTGCCCTAAATCGAATGTGCATGCAGCTTGCTTAAAGCGAGTGTTGCTGTTGGATTGCTTAAATCAGAAGAAGTCGTTGGATTGCTTCTGTCCTAAATGACTAAATCGAGTGTTGATGTTGGATTTCTTGCTTAAGTCAGGTGTTTTCTATCTTTTTTTGAACATTTAATGATTTTAACAATATAGATTGCTTGCTGTTGGATTGCTTCATTGCTTGCATACTTGTTTAATGTTTACTGTCTAGTTGTTTGGTTGTTTGATTGTTTCAAACTTTCAATTTATTAGATAATAGACATGTTTCCTATGAGACAAGAAAGATTGAACGGGTTAGCAATTTTGAGTATTGAGAGTAAGTTTTTAGCGGATATTAACTATGATAAAATAATTGATATTTTTGCTTCAAAAAATGCTCGAAGACATCGTTTTAAGTAATGTATTTTAAGTTCTATTATACTGGGTTTTGGTTTATGTCCCCTTCGTTGTACTATTTTTGTTTTATTTAATAAAGACTCCGCATGGGGATGGGCAGCCTAGTTTAACTAGGTTTCAAACCCCATTAAATTGTTTTTCGTTTCGAGGCATCTTTTTTGTCTTTCGTCATGGGCATACGAAATCTCAGGACCAACCTTGGTCACTTTCTCCATCTAAAGTAAGTACTAAATTCTATTTAAATTTATATTTTGTTTAAGAATTATATTATAAAATATTAACCTAGTTTAAAATTGAAGTTGTTAACTTCATATTTTTAACAAATGTTTTTGGTATTCGAATGAATTACTAATAGAAAACTTTTATTAAACTATATATCAGTTTAAAAATGTTAGTATTTTTTTAAGTAAAAAAAATTGTACTTTTTGAAATACGAAAATATATAATTATTCTCCTTTTCTATTCGTTTGAATCTCAAAACAAAATGTTTTTTATTTTGTTGCAGAAGATGAAATTAGAATAAACTATAGTTTTCGTCCCTGTGGTTTACATCAGTATTCAAAAATGGTTCCTAAACTTTGATAACTATAAATATCGCCCCTATTGTTTACATTATGCTTTGAAAATCATCCCCTCACTAAGGGGTTGTTTGGCAGAAACTGGATGATTTAGTGCAGTATGATTAAGTAGCCAGAATGATTAAGAGACTCTGTATGCTTTAGTGTCATATTATAAACGATTGTTTGGGAACTGCTCTGAATCAACCGTCTGATGGCATAAAATTACCATTTTACCCCCAGTTTTGTATTAAATGAAAATTAAATTTTGGCCAAGAGTTCTGACTGAAACTTCTAAGTAAAAAAATAGAAAATAATTAATGGTTCAAACCAATACATGATATCATATCAATCCAAACAAACTTAACAATGTACGTTCAAGTTTTAACCTAACAAAACATCACATGAAGTGCAAATTCAAGCCCAATAGCTTATGTACAACATCTAATTTGAAGCATTTAACACTAATTGATTTGCAATCTCATTGACTTGGGGACCCAGGCGATGCATCCATCTCTTCTTCCTCGCCTCCCTCAATTTTTTAATCTACTACTTGACTCGGAACAGAGAAAAAGAAAGTGAAAGTTACCTGCTGTAAATATGGATCTTTCCCTTGCACTTTCTGCTCATCTTTGTTAAAGTTCTCAATCTACTACTTGACACAGGACAAAATCTTCAAGCAAGATGCAAATCAGTAGAGAACTAATACAGTGCAAATAAAAAAATAAACTTAATGAGAATACCATGAAATATCCATTAATGCAATATCTCCATCTCACAAAGTCTGCAAAAGTACAGTATGTAGTTGATCCATGGGCAAAGATTGAAGGAAAAACTTGAAATGAGAAAGGTTTTTACCAATTTCTAAGAAGGCTGGATTGATGAAATAAACTATCAAAATCTCAACAGAATATAAAAATGAAGGATTCCAAAAGCATTTTGTATGTTTTATTAATATACAAACGTAAGCATTCTAAAGTGTTTCTATGTTTGGTAATTTAGATTATGGTGCTAAAAGTTAACCCTACTTCCAAGATGATTATAGCCACATTTATGAACAAGCTTTCTTCCCAAAAGCTCCACAGGAAAACATTGGATGAAAGGAAGCAAACAACTAGCTTAAACAGAAAGCTCAAAATGGAATTGATAGATAATACACAAAATAACGTAGTTTAATTATGTTCCTTTTTACACTATCAACAAATTGACACCCCCACTTTCTCTGTCTATCTCTATCTCTATGATAAAAGAACAATTATAATACGCAGATTCATACCTTTACATTAATCATGTGCATCATTGGTGTACCCTCTTGCTGGAGTCTATTAAATATGGCTAGGGTTGTAATTAGTTTGCCTTGTTTTGTCTTTCCTAGTTTTGTATTTTATTCTTTTCATCTTTTAGATACCCCACCCCCACCCCCACCCACACGTACCCCTACCTCACTTCTTCTTCTGTAGATTGAACATTCAAATCACTCCCTTGCCGGCAACCTCTTTTTCGGTCATCTTGTCTGGCGGATTCCCCGACATAGCTCATAGACACGTGTGTGGGTGGGTGTTTTATATGCATATCAATGTAGTGCGTGTGTGTATTATATATATATGTTGTGTTGGCAGGGGCGGAGCTGGGCTTGGCCCACAGTTAGCACCAGCCCACCCTGAAATCTTATATGTGTTTGCTAATTTTTTTAAAAAGCCCAAATTAGCAGCCCATTTACTTAGATATACGATCAGCAGGCCCACCCTTAGAAAAAATCCCTCAGACTTGGCTTAGACGCTTACGACAGATTAGAAATCAGAGTTCGCTTCTCTTCTTCCACTTCGCTTCTGTTCTCTCGATTTCTTTTCTGGACTAAGGGCGATCGCTTATGTTCTCTCGATATTGGCGCTAGATTGGATTGTTTACTAAATACTGATCATGAATCATCAACTCAAAACATCATGGTTGTTGTGTGAGTTTCTAAATTCATTTCTATTTTCTAGCCTAGGGTTTCTATTGATTTTGTAGGGTTTATGTAATTATTCGTTGTAAACTTGTAATTGTTTATTTAAAAGTTGTTTATTTAAAAGTTGTAAGTTGTAACTTCTAATTATAATTGTTTATTTTCTAGCCTAGGGTTTCTATTGATAGTTTCAATACAAATTTCACAATTTCAGATTTTCACAGTGAGTGATTAGTGAAGGCCTTGCCAAATGCCAACCTCGTATTGATAGTTTCACTTTTAAATATACAATATTATTGTATATTTGTATTTAATTGTTTATTGAGAATCAGACATT
>JAWVWS010000817.1:0-263000 GCA_033807775.1 Saussurea involucrata | reverse complement strand
AAGCGAATTCCTCGATGATCATACGAAGATTGTAATGCAAACAGAGCCACCATTTCACGAATCAATCAATCCTGTAACTGAATTACCAAAAGAAACCAGGAAGAACATAAATCTCGCATAATAAACATTAACAGTTCAAAAAAATACTGGTATCATAATGTTTATTCTCAACTAACTATATGACAAAATCAAAGTCGCCATCAAAGAAGCGTAACTCTATGAATCCTCAAACCATAAATCTAAATACTTCTCTAAAACTTCCTTCTCTAAAACCCATTTTCCTTGTAGTGAGCTCTGCAAGATCATGGAATTGCCCATGAATATCACCACAAATTGTGACCGAGCTTTTAACAGGATGGAATAGAAATGTAGAAACCCGTTGAGTTTAATTCAACTCAAATACATCACTTTACAATAACAGTGACACGAATGTACATCACTTTACATAATTTCCTTATATATGTTCTTGAAGAACTCTCAAATCCACTCAAACTTATTGCTGGTTTTCTTTCACGGATTCGTCCATAAACCTGCAATAAATATTCACAAATAAACAACTGCAATTGCATCAATCCATAGGGGGATTATCTTCACTTACTTGTGTCACGCATAAGATATATTTACAGGGAGAGTTCTCCTAATTTGGAGAAATTTACACCCTCTCTCCTAAAATCGTAGAATCTGTAGGTGCAAAAAATTGCACAGCATCCCCATTTTGTCCATTTTGGAGATGTTCTAAACTAGTTAGATAAAAAAATGTCTGATATATATTGATCTCAACGACCATCGTTTATTAAAGAAAACTAATCATACGATCAAAAGCTCACCTGAATCCGTGACTCGAACTGTTCAGTCCAATCAGGAGAAATCTACAAAACCACTAATTCATAGACTTTTAAAACGATTATAACCCACAAAATATAACATAAAAACATTGATAATTTGATCATGAATAATCGGTTTTATGAAGATTAGGGTGTGTTCTTAAGAAATCATACAACATTCGAAAGAACTTTGCCATATTCCGTCCCTGTCTTTGTGAATGCCGCTGGTGCACACAACACACAAAAATAGTCATATGCTATGTTTTTGGTCATTTTCTTATTTTCATCAGGTTCATTTTCTGATTTGAAGACTTTACAACCCTGCTAAAGCATGTAAAATGTAGCATAGAAACTGTCAAGATATTGTCATAGGTATCTCCTTAACTGGAAGTTGCTAATTGCAATAAGTAATTAACATGTTGTACCTTTAAGTGTTTAACATATGTCAATTTCATAATATGCACTGGGTTCAGTCAAAGTGGGTATCCCTTCCACGGATGGCCTTTTCACAAGTCCATAGATTGCTATTGTTTTATTTTTGCTCCTCTTTTCACCTTCTGTTGCACTAGACACCATACCTGCAAATCAAGTAATCAAAGATGGAAACACATTACACGATTCCAATTAATTACCAGTTGATGTAAATGAATCATTCTTATCATATTCAACAATTCCAAATACCTAATTTATGTTTTAAACATTGCGTTTTACACATACTCACTTGCACTTACATGTCAACCCTAATTCAAGTTCTCTGATTAGTCCACAGTTTCAAGCATATAGACTTGGTGTAGGAAATTGAAAAGAAGTTTTTTCACTAAATAAGGCATATAAGCATTAAATGCAGAAAGGGATTAGGGATAAATCATACCAATACATTGATCTTGGGGAGCCGATGCATGAATGAATGATTTCAGTTTTCAATAACCATTCCGAAGCAATTAAAGCACCGGATAACTTAAACACAGTCCAGGGCCTCCAGGCAAGGTTTGTATACATCTTTTATGCCTGACAATAACATACCTTTTGGCTCTATATATAAGTGAGTTATGTTGGAAACTTGGAATGCAACCAGAGCCCTCGAGTCACAAATCACAATTCAGTCAATCATGTAACTAAAACAAACCTAATTTTACAATATAAACATAATAAGGCAGGGCACACACACACTAGTAATTAATAGAAACAAAAACGAAGATATGAAGACAAAATCGAAGTCGCTTACCATAACTCGATGAATCCTCATTCCTCAAGCCCTAAATCAAAAATATAAAGACAAATTGAACTCGAACTTGATCGAAAAACGAATTCAAAGATAGAAATCAAAGAGATCAGTAGAAGTCAAACGGTTTATAGTTTCTCGACTCTTGTATAGAACTCCCGCTTGATTCTAATTATTTTTATTATTTAAATTTGATTTTTTGAAAATAGAAGACCTTTAGATACGCTTTGAAAAATGATAAAGTGTAACTAAAGCTTTTTATGTAGAATAAAAAATACTAATAAAAATATTTTACTTTTAGAGACGATTTAGAAAGCGTCTCTAAAACTTCTGATTCGACTTTTAGAGACGCCTTACATAAGAAGCGTCTCTAAAACCTTTAGGGACAACTTTCATTGTGTATTATTTGGTTTGAAGTTCTTCTCAGAAAGTCATCTCATCTTCAGTTACTCTTTCTACTTTTGTCATTTAATTTCTTCCCTAAATGTCACCTTTAGATACACTTAGAAATCCTTTTCTAAAACTTTCTTCTCTAAAAACCTTTTTTCTTGTAGTGTGTGTGTGTGTGTGTGTGTGTGTGTATTTTAAGTGTGTAATTTAAACATTAGTATGTTTTTTAGTTGCAGGTATGGATATGGGTTTGGGAAAGAAGATGTATGGGTGTGGGTTTGAGGTTGGGGAAGAAGATGTATGGATGTGGGTTTGGAGTTGGGGAAGAAGAAGAGAGGAGCATAAAAAAATAAAAAGGTAAAAAGTGAAAAGTCAAAAACACAAAAATAAAAACAATTAATATTAAAATGGAGATATAAAGAAAAAGACTAAAATACCCTTCATTTAATGGACGGGGATTAACCTCCGTTAGTGAGAGGGACCAAAACCGTACAAAAAAGCAAACAATAGTGACTAATATGTAATAAATGAACTCTAGGGACGATTTTCGTTATTTTTTGCGAACCACAGGGACCAAAAGTGAGGTTTACTCTAAATAAAATAATATGTGCTCCTTTTAAACAATTGATAAATAAAAGAATTATATAGTATATTGATTACCATTTAATGGAAAGAACTAAATACACATAAATGAATAAACTCAACAAAGAACTATTAGCGTTTTACAAAATTGCTTGATTTTTCAAGCAAAACTTGTATTTTTTGTAATTTGTTAAGTAATCTTGAATGAATTGCAAGAATAGGGTTAACATTTAGGCCTCACTTCAATTCCTTCAATGATGAGCCCTCCTTTTAGTTGATGACCCTTAACTTCCATCACATTCATCTTCACCTCCTCACTTTTTTCTCCAACAAAGAACTCTCCAAGCTCGATTTCCATCCATCCATCCTCTCTCTTGCTAGGACGTCGGCCTTCTCCTTCTACCACCCGTTTCTCCATCATTCGTCTCCGGTTCATGAAAAACAAGGATTCCAATTGTTGCTTTTTGTTGTCAAGAGGGCATAAATACGCTGTGTTGGTGACCGAGCATTCGTTCTTGGAGACCGATGTCTCAGATGGGATCGAGTCCAACCCAAATGCACGATCAGAAACTTTTATGACGAGATAAGCACCGTATGTCGTGTCTGGAGATAAGTTTTCGGTGTTTATTCTTCCTTCAATTTCTATGTTGGATATCGTTTTTAGCTCAATCACCTCGGAGAATCTGTAAGTCATAAGAATTAAGTGGAATTTAGTACTGTATCTATCTTGAACGTTATTGAATATAAACGAGTTATTTTAATGTACTAGTTTATGAACATAATACACTTTCTTTAGTACTTACAAAAAGTCAAATGGGTTAGTTTAGATATTCAAATTTAACATACATTTTTGTATATTTTATCCAGAAATTTATTTATTATAGTATTTTTGCATAGAAATGTAGATGTGAAAGTAAATAATTTTCAACAAAAATATTACTGTATAAAGGAATGAAAAAAAAACACATTTGACGACAAAAGTAAAACTTTGACTATTTCTTGGTATCATTTAACTAACCTTGATGCAGAATGGGTTGTCCAGCTCCAATGGTTTGGTTCATTGCTTAAGGAAATAGAAAGTGCTTTTGAGGACACAACACAACACTTTTTCCCACTTACTTTGTTTAATGAAAAGCTCTGCAACAATTAAACAAAACAAAATTAGTACTTTAATCAAAGAAAATGGATTTCAATTACTCAGTTCTTCAAAAAAACCCAAAATAGAAACTCACCCTAATTCCACCATCTAGGAGAACTGAATCACAAAGCTGGAAATAGAGTTCTTTCTTCGAACAAAACTGGAGTTGAGAATGTGCTCTCGATATAATACGTGGGAGATCGGATGGCAAGAATCTGGTCCAAACTGTATCGGATTCGGCAGCGGATCTCAAAGACGAAGATGCAAGCTTTAATCTGCAAGCATCTGCAGGAGAAGTGAGAGATATAATAGTAGAAAGACAGTCTTGTGGCAACATGTTCAATCTGGTGGCTGCCATTTTTAATTAATTAGGTTTCAAGATTTCTTGATCTTGTAGGAATGATGAAATGGAGGTTGAGTTAATGGATGTGGATATGGATATATGGTGAGTAGTGTAAAGGGTGGTTATATAGTAGCTGTGATGAGGGCAAGTGGGTTCAGGAGGGTGGGGTGCATGGTGGTGGTTGTTTCTTGGAAATTAGCCAGAGGCATGCATGGTTGACCAGATGTAGTCATTAAGTCTGTCTATATATGCAAGTTGTATATATGCTTGGCTTTATGGAGCGCTCTATTTGTTTAAGTTTGAATTAATCATACATGTGGGTCATGCCTACTGAATTTTGTTTTTGGCCTATGGAATTAAAGGGTGATCTAGAATAATAAGCAAGGGTAAAAAGGTATATTTAAGACTATCTACATTGCTGATCTCATTTTTGAGATCGTAAATAAGACAAAAACATTTTTTTAAAAAAATAAATAAAAAAGAAAACCCACAAATCAATCTCAACCGATGATTCGTATCACTCACCAAACCAAGATTGGTGAAAATTGTTGTTTTATTTTTAAAAAAATTGACACATGTCAATATTTTATTGGTTGGTTTAGATTTTTATTAAATAAAACTTATTTTATTAGAAAATTAACTTTAACAAATAAATTAAAAATTAAAAAATATACCAAAATTCATGGTTTTCAATTCCCTACAAATAGAGACCAATGTTGACATATTTTCACCACACCAATTTTTCTCAGGTTCACATGCCAATGTCTTCCAATTATTGTATAAAAAATAAAAAATATAATTTTTATAAAATAATATTGTAGATTAGATTGGATTGTAGGGGATTGTGGTTGGAGTATGAAAATTTTGAGATTGGATTACAGTTGAATATTATGTAAGTGGATGAGAGAGAAAGTAATATTTTAATTGAGATTGGATTGGTTGAGATTGTTGCTGTGGCTAGTCTAAGGAGGGCCAAAATACTTTAGAAGTGTTATATTTTGTGTTTTTTCGTTTATTAACCTATTTTTGAAAATTTATTAGCAATATATAATATGGTGTTTGAATCATAAGCATTGATTTTGACTTTTGTAAATAAGTTAAACTTATAAATCAAACTCTAAAAAAGTGCAATTCAATCTAAGGCAACCATACATATATCTGTAAACAATAATCAATCTTGAAATCTAACATTCCAACTTAAGGTATAATTATGAATTAGTCATTAAATTTCCGGGATCATTTAATGACTGCGGGATGTAGACTTAATTGTGGACAAGCAGGCAATACTTATTAATTTTTGATACTTTATTTAGCAAGATAGGGGCCCGTTTACCTAATCACTTACCCTGGTAAGTGTTTACCGGTAAAATTTAACACTATCGCTTACTTTTCGGACAAGATTTTAGTCCACCAAAATGGCATCGTATGCAACAATTTATCCGGTAAGCACTAACTGTGGTAAGAGTCGTCGCACTCACTTACCGGGTAAGACTCTCGGTTATTTCTTTCGACTCTCGGTCCTTGCTTCCGCTCTTACCGGGTAAAATCATTGGTCCTTGTCGTATTCATCCGGTAAGCTAATGTGACTTGGTAAGCACTTATCCGGGTAATTAAGCGTTTTGTAAACGGCCCCTAGGTTAAAATGATATTTGACAAAGTTTTTGAATAATATATGATATTAAGATTTAAGATATTCTTTATTGACGTATTTTTTATACTTTATTTAACAATAGATAATCCAGGTTTAAGGTGAGTACTGGTAAAGATTTGATTTATATCAATTTGTTGTTTTAAGTAAACGATTTACCGATGAAATGGTCTTTGATTAGCTGACTAACGAAAGTTGGGGGTTGTTAAAAGATTATTTTTCGGTGATTGTTGAATTTAACAATTGAGATCTAAATGGAAATTTGGTTTTAACTTCCAATTGGTGATTTTTATCACGTCATGAAAATAGATGTTTTGATTATTTGGGATTATTTTGTCTAGCTTTATGCTTCTTTTTAGATTAATCGATATCGAAATAATCGGTTTTCAATTAAGAAAGGTTTTTGTCGCCTTGGAAGAGGGACAAAAGTAATGTTTGAATTGGACAAATCTCACTTTGAATGGTCTAAACCGGTATTCACCATTTAGATAGCTTAGGCCTTAGAGTAGCATTTAATGTCTTTCAATTTGAGTTGTTAGTGCTAATTAGAGCATATAAAATAGAGAAAGTTGCATTTTTGTTCTCTATATTGCTCCAACAGCTTCTCTATATTGTTCTCTAAAATAGAGAAAAGTATAGAAAGCTCCAAGTTTAGAGAATTCTTTAAAAATTGCTAAAAGAAGAGAGAAATTATTTTTTTATTCATTCCCACCAATAGGGTTGAGTTATTATTGTTTATATAAATTCTTTTTAAAAAAATGCACTGGAATGATAAATTTAATTAGTTTTTTTAATAATATAAAAGATGTTGAATTATTTAAAATAGAGAATCTATTGGAGTTAAATATAATTCATTTTAGAGATTTTGACTTTTAAGTCTTTATTTTAGAAAAATTATAGAGAATCTGTTGAAGATGCTCTTAGATTGTCATTCACTTCTGGCTTTAGTTGTTAATCTAAGAGAATCCGTTGAAGATGCTCTTAGATTGTCATTCACTTCTTTTCTAAATTGGTGTAAAAGTTCCTAAGTAAACTAAAAAAAAGTACAATTCAACATAAAACAACCATACACATATCCTATCTTACAACAACGTACCTACAACGCATTAGCCAATCACAAGTCATCGTGGTTGTCGGTACATGTCCTTGGATTTGGGGCATCATCTAGTTGACTACCCCATGCATAATGGATATGTGCATGTTTATTAATTGTAGAAAAGTGTGATTAAAAACAATCACAACTGAGAGCTATAATAATGAATAGATGAAACAATTTAACTAATTTTCTTACCACTGATTTTGTGTTCTTACCCTAAATGATCTTTTGACAAAAATAAATTACAAAACTAATCTCATCATTAGTGGTTTTTAGAAGGAAAAAAACCACCGGTTATTGAATCTTTTTACTTGAAAAGATAAAACCCACATAACTCCCCGACCTGACAACCAAACTGACACCGATTTGATGGAAACGACACGTCACTAGCAAAAACTGGCGGAATTAATGTCATTGTGCCTGAAATCTCGCGGTTGTGGGAGACTAGCGCCGGTCGGTAAGATCGGGCCAACTAGGTCCGACTTGCCCCTTCCCAATGCATTACTTCTCAACCATTTATGTAAATCATTTAAACTATCATTTTCAGAAACACGTCACTTTCTACCACCATTTCATTGCCACTTTCATCACTTTCTCCATCGTTGACCGCCATGGACCGCTGTTGACCGCCCTAACCACCGTTGACCACCTTGACAACCGCTGTAGCTGTTAGCCTTATGTTTTTACTAGAGTTAGCCTTTCATTTCCTTTGTGTAAATGATTGTAATGAGTTTTCTTTCAATTCCTTTCTATGAATAGTTGTAATATGTTTCTTTTCTAATATATAGAGATTTCTCAAATTACTTTGTTTTCTTCGATATTCATATGGTATCATAGCTCGCGCTGTGCATCTGATTTTCCCCCTCTTCATCTTCTAGAAAATGACGAACCATAGTGGATCTTCCAATTCTTCGGTATCTCAATCAGTGAATTCATCAACATCATTGGTTGTTTCAGCCATTGATGACCACATGCATCCCTATTTTTTGCACCATTCTTATAATCCAGGCATAGTCCTAGTTTTCACAAATCTTGACCGGAGACAATTATTCTTCATGGAATGGAATTATGCGTATTGCTCTTGATGTGAAGAACAAGACTGGTTTTGTGGACGGAACATTAACCAAACTAGATGAAAGTGATTCATCTTTGCTTAAGGCCTGGATGCGTAATAATAGTGTGGTAATGTCCTGTCATCAAAGTTCGACCTCGAACGAGATCTCAATGAGTGTAATGTTTGCGAAAAGTGCTTGTGACATATGGTTAGATCTCAGTGACAGACTCAAATAAAGTAATGGACCAAAAAGTTACTAGATAAGAATGGAGATCATGTTGCTCACTTAAAATCAAGACTCGATAGCAGTTTACTTCTCAAATTTGAATCCACTTTGCGAGGAACTTGCCAATTTTAGGCCTCGTTGTTCGTATGGGCATTATGATTGTGGAGGAGTAAAAGAAATTGAGAAATATTTTCAAATTGAACATATTTTAAACTTTCTTATGGGTTTAATGATTTCTCTACCTAGATTAGGGGATAAATTCTATTAATGTATCCCCTGCTCTCAATCAGCCGTGTTTTTTCCTTGGTTGTCCAAGAAGAACAACAAAGAGATATAACATCAATTGATAAGCAGAGTCGATGACCTCTAATGCAAGAACTAGCTTTAGAAAACCAATTCTCACTTCAAGTTTGAACTCTAAAACGAATACTCAAGATCATCTTTATTGCTCTCATAGCATGATCCAATGACACATCATGGAACGTTGTTACATCTTACACGACCATCCAATTGGGTATAAGTCAAAATCCAGGACAAGTTATGATTCTGGAAACAACTCATATGGTGGTGAATTGAACTCGTTAATCAAAGGCCTTTCGTATCTATTGTGTCAACAAATGATGAAAGCTATATCAAATTCTTCACAACTGGTTAATGTTGTGACATAAATTGATGAAGGTATCCATGGTGAATCAGGTGTTTGCTATTCTCTATCATTTTCTATGAAAATATTATCATCGTATACTTGGATAGTGGACTCTGGTGCGTCTCGTCATATTTGTCATGATATAGAAAGCTTTGTCAACACAAGAATTACTCGTACAATCACTGTAACATTGCCTAACAATAATGTCTTGTCGGTTAACACAATTGGAGATGTGATTTTAAAAGGAGTTATCACATTACGTGATGTCTTTGATGTTCTGGATTTCAATCTAAATCTTTTATCTGTAAGTGCTCTCACAATGGATAAGAGGCTTACAATTCGGTTTTTTATCTGAATATGCCCAGATTCAGGAAAAGAACCGCAAGAAAATCATTGGTCTCTAGGCGTTTACGAGGTTTGTATGTTCTGGAGATTCAAGACCAATCGAAGATTATTGGTAATAAGTCCATATATTCTTTGTTGTGTGAAGTTGAGGTGAATCAATTTTCTTTTGATGTTTGGCATAGGTGTTTCGGTCATCCAAGTAATAAGTGTCTCATAACAATAAGGAAAGTTTAGTTTGCCTCTTGCTAAACAAAATAAGAAGAAATTTGTTTCAAAAGAATATATATGTAGTAGCTCATTTGAGGTTGTTCATTTTGATGTTTGGGTGCCTTACATGCCCCCCCTCACAAAGGTAATGGATACTTAGTGATACTCGTAGATGATTACAATAGATTCACTTGCTCAAGAACAAATATGATGTTAAAATAAGCATTGTTCCACATTTTTACAACATGGTGAATACACAGTTTGATAAGAAAATCAAGTCTTTCCGCACTGACAATGCTAAAGAACTCGACTTTAAAAGATTTATCAAGAAAAATGAATTTTTGATCAGAGATCTTGTGTGGGAAGACCACAACATATCTAATTCGGTGGTACATAAACATCAACGCCTTTTGAATGCGGCTAGTTCGTTGTTATTTGATAACGCCACTTTTTGGCGTTATTTTCAGTTCTCAAACCAATGAGATTGGCTTGTATTCAAGTAAAAAGGCGTGTATTTTACGGTTTATCTAGTGATTTATACAGGTTATCTAAAAGGCGGTAATCCTCGAGAAAAGAAGCTAAAAAGAGCCCAAAACGAAGCCCAACGGAAGCCCAAAATCCAAGCCCAAGACCCGCAACCGAACCAGGACCCGATCCGTGAACCAGAAATCGACCCACGCAGCAAAAAGCATACGCGCGACTTGCCACGCGACTTGCAAGTCGCGTGGTAGGTCGCGTAACCCACTGTTTGTCGATTTTAAGCTGTTAATTTCGAGATTTAGGTCATTCATTCGAGACGCAACTTTCACACGACGGCCAGAGCAGTTCCAGGGGCGATTTTCAGAGCCGAGTGACACCTTTTGGAGCGACGAGGGAGGATCAATCGAGGACACGTTCACGACGCAAGTAGATTCAATCACGGGAGAAGGGAGTTCATCACTACATCTTTCACATTCACCACGATCACAGTTATTATGTTTACATACTTTTTCGTTTCTCTTTCTCTTGTGTTTGAATCCCCCAACATCATGAACTAATCTTTAGATGTTGGGGGTTGGATTGAATTAGGATTGAACATATAGATGGATGACGAGTGACTTTTATCAGTTTTCCGATTTAATGAATGCATGTGATTTTGCTCTTAATGCTATTGTGAATTTGGCCAATTTACGATTGATTTGTTGTTGTTAAGTTCGAGAGAGTTAATTATCAAATAGAACTAGAAATCACACGCCTAAGGTAAGAAAGGATAGAGATATACCGAGTAAACCTTAGTCTCATTATAATCTTGTGCTTAATGTGTTTTGAACTACATAGGTTGAGATCGAGAGATTTAACTTGTGTTTTCAAGATAAAACTCATGGTAGCTTGAGAAAGAACTGTGCTTTACAAATATAGCCGTTGTAACTCGAGAGATTACAAAGGTTAGATCAAGATTGGGTTTTCATTAACGGAAATAACTGGTATTTGTTTTAAGTCTGATGTTCATATGTGAAAACCTAAGGATTTCCAACCCTCAACTGTTTTCTCTATCTGAATTCCAAAGTTGTTCATTGTCTGTCTTGTGTTTGTTTTATTTTCTGCAATTAGTAGTTTAATACCAACCTCTCAATTTTCGATAGTTCAGTTAATAGCAATTATAGTAATTGTGATATTTAGTTCCTAGTTCCCCGTGATTCGATACTCGTACTTTTCTAAGTACTATTACTTGACTTCGACCCGTACACTTGCGGTGAGATTTAGGTGGGGTGATACCTAGCCTTATCAAGTTTTTGGCGCCGTTGCCGGGGAACTAGTTGTAGCTAATAGCACTACCATCTATAAACGCTATTAGATTGGACAATTTTTTTTTATTTCGTATTTTATTTCATCGCTTTAAATTTCCAGATTGCTAAGCTTGCTATTTTCTTCTCAGGTGCTAGTGGTTTATGCCAAGGAAGACCCGAGGAAAGGAAATCGAGCCACTTGATCCGGAGATCGAAAGAACCGCCCGCCATCTGCGAAAAGCGTCCAAAGCCCAAAGACAGTTAAAGATGGGTGACGAAATGCCCGTCAATAGACCACCTGGCAACAATCCTCCGCCTCCGCCGGCGAGAGTTCCGATGCGGTCGTTTGCCAATCCAAACGTGGCAACCGCACGGATCAGTATCCAACCGCCCAATACTGCGGCGAACTACTTCGAGATCAAGCCAAGCACTATCGTGATGGTGCAACAAAACCAATATGGAGGAGCACCGACCGAAGATCCTCATGCACACCTCCGTGCATTCGAGAGGATTTGCAGCACCTTCAAGATTAATGGCATGAACGAGGATGCCATCAAGCTAAGGCTATTCAGCTTCTCACTCAAGGGTAGAGCTGAAATTTGGATAGAGGGTTTGCCAGCCGATCAGATCACTACATGGGCATACCTGAAAGCTGCATTTCTACAGAAATTCTTCCCACCGGGAATAACTGCTCAATTGATGGATGATATCACCCATTTCGCTCAGTGGGAACAAGAGACCTTATACGAGGCATGGGAGCAATACAAGGATACATTGAAGAAATGTCCTCACCACGGGTTGCACGGATGGGTCATAATCCAGACATTCTATAGTGGACTCCACCCGCAGTTCAAAAACGATATCACTGCCGCATCGGGTGGAGCATTGATGGATAAAACTTATGAAGAAGCATGCGAGCTGATCGAGAACTTGGCCGAACATAGTTTCTCTACTCCACGATCAGCCGTAAGAAGAGTCGCGAGCGTTCAAGAAAAGGATGAGCTGAAGGAACTGAAAGCTCAACTAGCTTTTATAACGAACCACTTGAAGGGAGGTAATCCGGAAGCACCTGAACAAGTGCAATTCTTACAAAACCGGAACAACCAACCGAGGAATGATCCGTTGTCCAATACATATAACGAGGGGTGGAAGAAACACCCCAATTTTTCATGGAGTCAACCCGGTCAACAACAAGGTAATTTTTCTAACTCTTCGAATTATTCTAATACTAGCAATGCTTACCGTCCTCCAGGTTTCAATCAAAGAAACGAAGGACCATCCATGGAGAAGAAGCCGGGGCTGGAAGAAATGATGATGAAGTTCATGACCAAAATGGACAGCACGGTTGGAGAGTTAGCGAGCACGGTGAATACGGTAAAAGCTGCCACCTATCAAAACACCGCCTCCATCAAGATCTTGGAAAGGCAAGTGGGGCAAATTGCTGAAGCCCTACAAACCCGACCTTCCGGAACATTTCCGAGCATGACCGAAAGGAAACCGAGGGAGGAGTGTAATGCCATTTACCTAAGAAGTGGCAAGGAGCTGATCAAGGATCCTACAAGAGAACCGTCATCAAGGGAGACCAGTCCGAAAGAGAAAGAGATCGAGAGCATTAAAGTGACTGAACTAGAAGCTGATAAAGAGTGTGCAATCAAAGAGAACTCGGAGGGTGAAGAGAGCAAGCAGTGTGAAGAGAACAAGCTAAAGCAACCACCGGTCAAGCCGGAAATTCCGAGAGTGCCATACCCGAATAGACTGAAAGCAAATAAGGATGATGTTAATTTTTCGAAATTTATTGATGTATTTAAAAAACTAACTATTAACATCCCTTTTGCAGATGCCTTAGCACAAATGCCCTCTTACATGAAGTTCATGAAAGAGATCTTATCCAAGAAGAGGGCAATCGACCACCAGTCTACAGTTGCACTTACTGAGGAGTGCAGCGCGATCATTCGGAACAAGCTTCCCCCGAAGCTTAAAGATCCAGGGAGTTTTTCTATCCCTATTAGAATTGGGAAGTTTTCTTTTAATAAAGTACTATGTGATTTAGGGGCGAGTATTAACTTAATGCCTCTCTCTATTTTCAGGAAACTCGGATCGGGGGAAGTGAGCCCAACATACATGACGCTGAAGCTCGCAAATAGATCAATCGTGTACCCGTACGGAGTAGTGGAGGATGTGCTGATCAAGGTCGGAAAGTTCTACTTCCCGGTGGACTTTGTGGTGCTGGATATCGATGAAGATGAAGAAGTCCCGCTTATTTTGGGAAGATCATTTTTAGCCACGGGCCGAGCGTTGATATATGTGGATGAAGGAGAGATAACATTTAGAGTCGGTGGCGAAAAGGTAGATTTCAAAATGTTCGAGAAGGTGCGAGGACGAATAGAAGAATCCGCAAAGAATCGCAAGTGTGGGCGATCCAATTCTGCGGACAACGAGCCAAGCTGAGAGCCACACAGTCGTGCCACGACTTTAACTACGGCACTGGGTGGGAGGCAACCCACCAAGGTTTACGTTTTCTTCTATTTCCAGTTTGAGTGTGTTTTAATTCAAAAAAAATGTGAAAAATCGAAAAATGAAAAAGTGAAACAGAGGCTTACGCGACTTGTGTCGCGGCTTACAAGCCGCGTGCCAAGTCGCGGGGCCTTCTGTTTGGTTTTCAGTTTTTTTGCGTTGTGTGTTTCATTCCTCGTTTTCTTTCGCTCTCTTTTTCTTGTTTAGTTTGTTTTTACATAGTGCCCTTCCCCGCCATCCCCGATGTCTTCCAACTGGGCGTTCCAATCTTTAAGAGAATCCTATGCGTCCGGGCAAACAGGTACGCTCTCAACTTTGTCTGTTTAACGAGTGGTGTATGATGTATGGTCTTTATTAGTTAAGCGAGATGCCACAAACCTAAGTTTTTGGGGTGCCTCATTTTTTATCATCTACACAATCAATTCTTTGACCCTGTGCAAACCTCGGTTTTACCGAGGTTTAGGGTTGGCTTTTATTGGCAAACCTAGGCCACGGCCTAGGTTTGGGGTGCCCATTTTAGAAATTTTGGGTTTTCTTTTGATGTTATGTAATGCCTTGCCTGTCCTTTGTGATAACTGTAATAACTGCACAATGATTGAGTCGCATCGCCTACGACTTTACTTGCACATTGTGGACAATGTGTGGGTAAGGTTTGGGGTTGCCCAATCGGGCCCAAGTTATGCACGTAGATTTCCTGCACTTCTGAGTGTCTAGATCATAATAGCTAAATTTTTTGTTTTGAATGATTGAGACCAACCATTGTGGGAAGAATCTTGTGATAGTGACGTGACCGTTAGGGAAGGACCGGGAAAGGACATGACTAGGGACATTAGTGGAGACCACCCGATAGTGAGTTTTGAGCCTAAAAGACGTTTTTCATTTCGAGGGATTCATACACCTAGTTCTTATACACTTTTTCAAATTCCTTGTCGTGAATGTAGAATGATCTCGCTACATTATTGCATTGAGTAGCAAAGACGAACCTCGGGATATTGGGTAAGGGTATAGTAGACCATATCATGTGGACCTTAAGATATGATTCCAGGCATTATGTGTTTTGTTTTTAACCATTTTAGCTATCGTTCCCTTTCACCCTTTTGTGTGTATCCATAACCATTTTGCAGCCAAACACGCACCTTATTCGTTTCTAAACCCACCAGTACACCTTTAGCCATAAGCCTTAGCCAACCCTTATCCGAAAGCGTGTAAATCAAAGGTAGTGATGAACTACGAAAGATAGAGCAGAAAAGAATAGAACAGGCCAGTCATGAGAATAAAACGGGTCAATGTAACCCGAGAAATAGAAAAGATAGAAAAGAGGGCCAATGATGCCCCAAACAAATAAAGAGGACCAATGAAGTCCCAACTGAAAAAAAAAAGAAAAAAAAATACTGTTAGTCTGATAGTATTTATAGCAGCTGAATAAGAGAGTCAAAGCGACTCCAATAGTGACAAAGAGGGCCAAATGATAGAGGCTGAAGTAGAGAAGTTCGGAACTGCCAATGATTGACACGTCAAGGATCTTTGAACCATTTTACCCTTCGTTTCTCAGCCATAGCCCTAGCCCCATTACAACCCTTGTAAAGACCTAGATGATCTTTTGGAAGATGTGATTACGGTATACGACCACCCTCATCGATATTCCCTGTCTTGCTACTTGACTCCTTCTGAGATCAAATTTTTGGACAATTGTGCGTCTTTCCTTAGAGTTGTCATGTAATAATTTGAGTATTCTTGTACATAACCTCCTTAAACATGACAACACGAGCGATAACCTAGATTCGAGCGAAACGAGAGTATCCCGTGAGGTAGGGTCGAGGCGAAATGTTTTCCCTAGTATGTTTGGACCTAGTCTAACCCGAACGTAATCGGAACAGTCATGAGTCCAAATCCCAATGGAAGGTCATAGATCAAACGAAATAAGAATGAGGCGAGAGTGAGATAGATATTCACGGGTATGGGAAATCACCGATGCACCACTTGGTACCGATTGGGAATTGTGCAGTTATTATTATTATTATTTCACTTATGTGTGCTTTATTTCTATTTTATCGCTAATTTGCTTGGGGACAAGCAACGCTCGGTTTGGGGTTGTTGATAACGCCACTTTTTGGCGTTATTTTCAGTTCTCAAACCAATGAGATTGGCTTGTATTCAAGTAAAAAGGCGTGTATTTTACGGTTTATCTAGTGATTTATACAGGTTATCTAAAAGGCGGTAATCCTCGAGAAAAAGGCTAAAAAGAGCCCAAAATGAGCCAAAACGAAGCCCAACGGAAGCCCAAAATCCAAGCCCAAGACCCGCAACCGAACCAGGACCCGATCCGCGAACCAGAAATCGACCCACGCAGCAAAAAGCATACGCGCGACTTGCCACGCGACTTGCAAGTCGCGTGGTAGGTCGCGTAACCCACTGTTTGTCGATTTTAAGCTGTTAATTTCGGGATTTAGGTCATTCATTCGAGACGCAACTTTCACACGGCGGCCAGAGCAGTTCCAGGGGCGATTTTCAGAACCGAGTGACACCTTTTGGAGCGACGAGGGAGGATCAATCGAGGACACGTTCACGACGCAAGTAGATTCAATCACGGGAGAAGGGAGTTCATCACTACATCTTTCACATTCACCACGATCACAGTTATTATGTTTACATACGTTTTCGTTTCTCTTTCTCTTGTGTTTGAATCCCCAAACATCATGAACTAATCTTTAGATGTTGGGGGTTGGATTGAATTAGGATTGAACATATAGATGGATGACGAGTGACTTTTATCAGTTTTCCGATTTAATGAATGCATGTGATTTTGCTCTTAATGCTATTGTGAATTTGGCCAATTTACGATTGATTTGTTGTTGTTAAGTAAGTTCGAGAGAGTTAATTATCAAATAGAACTAGAAATCACACGCCTAAGGTAAGAAATGATAGAGATATACCGAGTAAACCTTAGTCTCATTATAATCTTGTGCTTAATGTGTTTTGAACTACATAGGTTGAGATCGAGAGATTTAACTTGTGTTTTCAAGATAAAACTCATGGTAGCTTGAGAAAGAACCGTGCTTTACAAATATAACCGTTGTAACTCGAGAGAGAACAAAGGTTAGATCAAGATTGGGTATTCATTAAAGGAAATAACTGGTATTTGTTTTAAGTCCGATGTTCATATGTGAAAACCTAAGGATTTCCAACCCTCAACTGTTTTCTCTATCTGAATTCCAAAGTTGTTCATTGTCTGTCTTGTGTTTGTTTTATTTTCTGCAATTAGTAGTTTAATACCAACCTCTCAATTTTCGATAGTTCAGTTAATAGCAATTATAGTAATTGTGATATTTAGTTCCTAGTTCCCCGTGATTCGATACTCGTACTTCTCTAAGTACTATTACTTGACTTCGACCCGTACACTTGCGGTGAGATTTAGGTGGGGTGATACCTAGCCTTATCATTATTTCAATCCAAAATGTCACCGAGTGTATTTTTAACGCATCTTATTTAATCAATCGCACACCATCAGCTGTTCTCTGTGGTTTTTCTGCTTATTAGAAGATTTGTGAAAAGTTTCTGATTTTTCATAACTTCACATGTTTGGTTGTCTTGCTTATGCTTCTACAACACCGAAAGGTCGATCAAAAATTCATCCTCGTGCAAAAGCTTGTGTTTTGATGGGATTCTTGGTAGGGATAAAATCTTAAAATTTATATGATTTGGAATAAAAAACTGTATCAAGAGATGTGGTGTTTCGCAAGGATACATTTTCATTTGCTGACAAAGATGTGTCATGGAACCTGTTGATTTTCTACACAATTAGATGGTTCTGGTTCATGTGCAGAATATCAACAAGTTAAATCTCAATAGCCGGTGGAAATTCAGGTTGAATCACAACAGCCTTGAAACGATCATCTAGGCAAATTCAAATGCCTTCTTATCTTTGTAATCGCCATTGTAATCTGGAACAAAACAAGCCAAACCCGTGGTATTCGATATCCAATAGAGAATTGTCTTAAATATGGTTCTTTGTCTCTCTGCTACAAGGAATTTGTTATGGTTGTTTCCGTGAATCATGAAACCTAATACATATGATCAGGTTATTCAACATCGTGAGTGGTGTAATGTTATGAAAGAAGAACTTAAGGCTACGAAAAAAATGGAACTTGTTCGTTTTTTCCTTTACCTACAGACAAACACTCAGTCGGTTGTCGATGATTTTACAAATTGAAGTATGGTCCTAACGGTAACAGTGAAATTCATAAGGCTTGTCTAGTTGCAAAGGGGTTTCACCAACACGAAAGCAAGGATGTTTTTGATACTTTTTCACCGGAGGCTAATATAGTGACGGTGGAAGCTTTGTTAGATATCACATTAATTCCATCATGGCCCTTGATTCAATTAGATGTTAACAATGCCATTCTAAATGGAGACTTACAAGAAGAAGTGTAGATGGATATACCATGTGGATATGAGATCAAGGGGTAGTGCTCAAATGGAAGGAGGTTAGTGTGTCGATTTAATAAAACTATATGCGAGCCCAAGCAAACTTCTCGATAGTGGAATACTAAGTTTTCAGAGTTTATATTATCTGTTGGATTCTCACTGTCTTAAGCTGATTAATTATTCCCTTTTTTAAGCTTGTTTGTATCCATTATGTAGCGTTGTTGGTGTACGTAGACGATATCATCATTACTGGAGCTTCTGATTATGTTATTTGAGATATTAAAGACCAATTGAGCAACACTTTCAAGCTTAAAATCTTTAAAATATTTTATGGGCTTAGAAATTTCTAGATCCACAGAAGGCAACTCTGTATCTCAAACGCACTATGCTCTTCAAATACTGGAAGACACGAGTCTATTAGGAGCAAATCATGCAACTACTCCCATGGATCATAATGTTCAATTGAATAATGAAGATGGTGAACTTTTATTTGATTCCTCTCTCATCGGTGATTAGTCGGTCGGTTGATGTATCTAAAGATCACAAGGCCTGATATATCCTTCGGTTTGCAAAAGTTAATATCAATTCATGGCTAATCCGAGGATACCTCAAGCTGTATGTCATTTGGTGAAGTATTTGTAACAACAACCTGGAATAGGATTATTTCTCTCCACCAAGTTTGAGTCTGTTTCATAGGCCTATTGTAAATACGATTGGGAGATTCACGTAGATCTGTGACTAGGTTCTGCATGTTTTTAATCCAATCTTTAAATATCCTAGAAGTCTAAAAAAATAGCTTAGCTTACATTTCACGATCTTCTATTAAGGCCGAGTATTGAGTTCATGGCACTCACTACTTGTGAGTTTGGCTTCGACATCTGTTATAAGATTTGGATATTCAACACCCGATGTCAATCTTAAATTTTTGTGATAACAAAGGAGCGTGACAGATTGGATCAAATCCACTTTTTAAGAGAGGATGAAACATATTAACATTGACTGTGTTGTTTTCGGGGTTCTAAAATAGAGGTATAAAACTAATAAAAGAAACCTACTACGTATTGCTTCAAGGCGAGTTCTCTCTATCCTTAAAGCATTTTCGCCTCCACCGTTCGATAGAACATTCTGCTTTGGGTTTACGGCGAATTGCTTCCCAAGATACAATGAAGCAACGTGTGTAAGAAACATTTATCAACACCGCACTTAGTGGTGATAATTCCGGTAGAACTAGTGAGTAGACAAGGATTTCAAGAACTAGAAGTTGTGTTTCTATAGCAACACAACATCCTAGCAATCTGGTGTTTTATGAAAAGAAAAAGACAATTTTTTGGAGTCCATACGTAGATATATATAGACATAAGTGGTGACTCTTAGAACTGTCACGAATTGACAGTTTCGTGACAGATAGCAGCAACAACGACGGTCCAAACAGTCACATCTGTTCAAACAGGCATCCCTTCAGGAACAATGAGTATTGGCGACGCTTCGAACCATCACGACTGTTGGAACATGTACCAACTAACCAACAGCGACGGTCAGGCCTTTCCTGAACCATCACATCTGTTGAATGGCATAGTTTGACCCAACCGTTGGTAATTACGAACCATCGTAATTGTTGGAGACATCGTTTCACAAGGCGTCACATCCGATTAAACAACAACGACGGTTCACTGTTGCAAATGGTAAAAGAATTAAAGGCGGCTACAAGCACTGTGATGCGTGTGTACAAAGTGCGAAGTGCAAAGTGTGCCATCATAGATCCACATTGCACCCACGCCCACGATCGCGCGCGCTTAAGGGTGCGTTGCAATCTTGTGGAGCCCCCACCAATTCCAGTATATTATAAATTGATATATGGGAAATGGTTCCAGTTATATACGCATTTTTGTTTCACTTTCCCACCTATGTACGACAAGGTGAAACCCACAAAAACATGTCTTTTCTTTTCTTCCTAGGACTCAACCCAAAAGACTAAGACTTAATTTATTTTGAAAATTTTCCCAACAAACCCCCACCATTTTCAAAATAGACTCAAATTTGAAAAAGACCGACACGACAAGACCTAATCAGATTCGGAAATCCTTGGGGGTGTTATGCATAAGTAAAGGTGGAGTCTTGCACCTTGAACCTTTACATAGTGAAAGTGCTCAAGTCTAACTAGGGTAAGAATGGTTGAACCAAAGTCATTGAACTATCTTTCTTTATATGATAAACGGATACACCTCACGCATATCCTTCCTCTCATTCATTCAACCACTATAAGTCGACCCGTTAACTAGCCATGGGTCTGTATCTTGATTTCTCAGAATGTTCTAGAGCCAAGCCCTTTAGCTCATAGGAAGCGGCCTCACTCCCACATTCAGATAGGTGAACCTTGTCAAGAGTGTTCCCGTAACTTAAACACTCCAACACAAATTGTGTTACAATTCCATTAAGAACTAGATTGTTAGTACATAATGTATTCAAGATTTAGGATAATTACTATTAGTCAACAATAGTCAAAGTCAAGGTACTTGTTAGTGATGGTCAAAGCATATAAATAGTGTATTGTAAGGGTTTTGTGAGTGTAGCACATGTGTAGCACTTGAGTAGCACATTAGAAGAGATAGCATACGTAGAGAGTGTGTGTGTTAAATGAGAGATGACCCAATGAGAGAGAATTAGATCCCATTCCAATCTTGTATCAATTGTCATCTCTAATCAAGTTCTTCATGGTTTAATCATTGTTACCTGGATTTCTCAATTGGTATCAGAGCCAAACAGATCTGAATTTGTGCTTCATTCAATGATTTTTATCAATTTTTGAAGAAATTGAAAGTTTTTGAGTTTTTGAGGTTTTATTGAAATTTTTCAAAAATTTAGAAATTATTTGTGTTTTGGATTGATTTCTACTCATAAATTTGTTTAAATTGTGTTTTTGAATCACTCTAAAACATTGAGAATTGTTTTTAAGCATAGAATGTTGTTTTTGAAATTTTTTGGAAATTGACGGTGGGTGTTCATAGTGTTCGTCGAAGGTATAACACAAGTTTGGTGATTGATCCATTGTTTCAAAGTGTATTAATCGATCTAAGACTCACATATCACTTTCTGTGGTGATTTCGAACAGAGTAAAGCTTCCAGGATCATTTTTCAGCAACATTTTCGAGAGATTGAAACTTTCTGGGTTGAAAATTGTTCATCGAATATGTTTGAGGCTGTGTGGATCGATTTTGGGTTGTTTAGTGTGTTTTGATCGATCATAATTCCATAGATTGATTTGTTTTGTAGTTTCGATCAGATTGCTTCTTACAGATCTAAAAAACGAAACAAAATGGTTATGTTTTGAATTTTGGAGTTCGTCACCTGAATTCTCGCCGGAAACTGCTTGTGTCGCCGGAAAGTCGTGAAAACCACCGGTTCATCTTTGTCGTACATTTTTTTATCGCAAGTTCAAGTTTTATCGCAAGTTCAAGTTTTATCGCAAGATCAAGTTTTTATCAGGTTTTTATCGCAAGTGTTCATCTTCCCATGGGCGGACCTAGCTTGAAGGATACGGTGGCACATGCCACCGTATCGTTCTTTCTGCGAAGGGTAAAAAAATTTAGTCGTGTGAAGAGTGCAACCGTATCGTTTTAAAGGGTGCAATCGTATCGTTTTAAATGGTGCAACCGTATCAAAAAAACTCTTAAAATCAACCAAAAATTCCAAAAAAACTCTTAAAATCAACCAAAAATCCCAAAAAAAGATCTTAAAATCAACCAAAAAAACCCGAAAAGTTCTCTCGAAATCGATTTTTTTTAAAATTCCTCGAAATCGAGAAAAAAATTAAAATAATTCTCTCAAAGCGGTAGAATTAGGCTAAAACAACATCGGACGATGTGGAAAATTTTTAGGTTCGTCAAAGGTGCCACCGTAAGAAAAAATTTCTTAGTCCGCCTATGCATCTTCCTGTTGCAGTAAAATTTTCATCGCAACCCACATCTCGTCGGAAAATCGTTAGACTCGCCGGAGATGTTTTTCACAAGTTGTCGGTTGCATGATCTTCAAATTATGGTTGGAATATGTTGTTAGATATTCTAAAACCCAAAGAAAACATATAGAAGCGATCTTGACGTGTAAGATCGAAGGAATCAGAAGTGAAAATCTGAAAATCGTCGTTCTTAGTGATGATGAACAGTAATTAACGGACTTCTGTTAGTTCCGTTAACTTTTGTTACATTTTTGGTCCTTTTCGTTAACGCCGTTAGAATTTATTGGTTCCAGTTCGTTAGTTTCGTTACTTTTTTAGTCCTTTTCTGTTAAAGTCTTGTTAGTCCGTTAGTGTCATCTTTACTAACTGTCCGTTAGTTTTCTCCATTAACTCTCTTTCATTTTTAGTCCTTCGTTAGTTGGTCCGTTAAGTTTAGTTAAGAGTTTTAGATTCTGTCAGTTTTGGTCCCTGAACGTATAAGTTTCTGTTTGTGTCTGTTTTAGTCCCTGTAGTTCAGGTTTGAGTTTCTGTCACTTTTAGTCCTCGTACTTTAGGTTTTAATTTTTGTCAATTTGAGTCCTTTTAGTTTTAACTTTTGGATTATGTCACTTTTAGTCCTTGTTTTTCGTTTTAGTTTCGTAAGTTGTCATTTTTTAGTCCTTATTTTTCATTTTTTTCATTTTTCGTCGTTTTTATCAGTTTGCCTGCATTTAACCGTAACTGATATATTTTTCTCGTTTTTTGCAGGTTTGCCGATTTAAAGTCCAGTTTTCCGCATTAATTTTTCGGAATTATTTTTTGGGAGACAAATTTACAATTTGTTTTTCAGATTTTATTTTTGAAAATTTTTATGACTTTAATCGCTTTTCTCTGATTGTTCAAGCGCACAATTTCTACTTCTCACGAAATATCTGTTAACGATCTTACATTTTAAATTTTTAGGTAACAATGATAAAATATGAAAGTTGGTGGAGTAACGATCAGAAGATAACACATTTAGAACAAAAACTTCAAAGAATAAATGACTTCTGATTATTTTAGATCAGGACTCGTTCTTCAACGTGTTTGACTTCTAAACACATCAGTTTAGAACTCGTACTTATTTGTTTTAGACTTTGATTGCTACATTTATTGATCTTGTTTTGTTAAGATTTCTTTGCAGTTTTTGAGGGGAATTTATCTGTTTTTTAATCAGTCGATCAGATTTTGAGGGGGAGCTTATCTGATTTTTAATCAGCCTATCATAATTTGAGGGGGAGCTGATACATTGACTGTAAGTATCTTCTGAACTCAAACTGAGATTGTTTGAAAGAAGAACGACTTTCAAGCATGAAAAATGTGTTCTTAAATGTTCAAACCACTTCTCTAATTCAAACAGATTTATAATTTTAGAAGTGTGATTTTAAATGTTTTTCATGTATATCTCAGATTCCATCATTATTTCTGACCGTGTGTTTTCAAAGATTAATACTTGCATATTATCTTTTCTATACTTTCAAGTATTCATACACACCGGTACAGTTTCTTATTGACTTTGTTATTACCATGTCTCAAAGTGAAACAATTTTTCGATGGTAATACTCTCGTTTGTACTTCAATTTTGTTGAGAATCATACATTCATTCAGCGTGAGAACTTAAATGTTTCATTCAAAGATTGTTTATATTTGTTCATATAAACAACATTCAATTCTTTGATACCCTATTCCTTATATGATTATCCTTCATATTTGATCAATATGATACATTGTCAGATTCTCAAACAAGTCTTTTGTATTCATTTCATTCTTTCAATATTCTTCTTTTGAGAAATCTTCAACGTTCAAATGCTCAAATATTTCATGATATTATTGAGGAGCATACATTCTGATGACAATGTTATTCACATGTTGAGATTTATAATTGTTTAAGCTAAACTGTTGAACAACACACCTTTAGGACAAAATTTCATGGGATCAGTGTGTGACCTACATTGTACTTCTATGGATTCACGTTAACCAGTGTTTCCTACCCAAGAAGTTATCCTTTATTGATTGAGGGGTGAGTGGTCAAAATCAAAGAGTGGGGGAGATAACTCATCCGGTTGAGTAATCTCATTGTGCTGAGGTAAAATGAAAAAGAGAGTTTGGTTAGAAGTGAGCGAATTAAAAACAGAAAGAGGGTGTGAGAACAGAGTTAAAAGAATACGAGAACTCTGCACCAACCAATTTCTGAGCCGGGCAGCCATATTACTGATTGGTTCACATTCTTTGGTGACCATCATTGAAACAAGCAATTAGCCCATGCCAACTCTTGCATTAACCCCACCAGCTACTCATTTCTTTCTCAACAAAGAAATGTTTAAATTTTTCTTGGGGACGCAACATATTATCTATCTAATCTTCATTTGGAAGGTTTGGATATTGAAAAAGAATGAAGTTTGCCCTACCTTCGCACTTCAATCATGCACATTGAGTCCGTGGAAAACTTGTTGCTGTCTCAACAGTTTACACAATTTGAGCCTACTAATCAAGCATAAGTTGCTTCAATCATTTCTACACTTTCACGTACACACAAGGAATATGTTTTCTTGTCATAACGTTCATAGAAATTCCTTTGTGTTTTTCGATGATTGAATGGAAGCCCTGGAGGAGTGAACATCAAAAAGCTCCTTTCCAAAGTACATCTGTTGTACTAAGTGGCTTTGTGCAACTTACAGACATTTTAACTGTCTCATTCGTTGATTCAGGGTTACAACTTTCATATTATCTGAATTTGAAAAGATTCGGATAAACAATTTTTTTTGGAATTGACGGATAAACAGATCAAAAGGAGTAGATTGTTTCTGGTATTCAAAGACTGCTTAAATTGAATAGAATTTTGATGATCATGATGCTCACAATCATCAAAAAGGGGGAGAAATATCAAACAGAAAAAAAGAGGAAGATAATTCGAATATTTCAATTTCCGAGAGTCAAGAAGATATTTGTCAAAGTCGAAGAAGTTAAGATAAAGTGTTTCCGAGAGATAAAGTTCAAGACAGTTTGTTCAAGATGTTCAAATGTGTGAAGATACAAAGACAGTTCGTGCTTAAAGATTCAAGAATGTCTTAAAGCTCAAAGCCCGTTAAAACGCTCAAAGCTCGTTAAAACCTCAAATCTCGTTCATGATCCAAGACCGAAGAAATTTGCCAAAAGTCAAAGATGCAAAGATTAACGATACGAAGTTTCGAAGATATAAAGATTTTGTTTTGAAGACTTTGATCAACGCTACACAGATTTGAAGTTCGTTTTTCAAGACCTTGTGACTATTTGTTTCTGAAGAGCTAAAGAAGTTTAAAGCTCTCAAAGTGGATTTTTGAAGATAAATCTTATCTGAAGATTCGTCAAAGGCTTAAAGTGTTGAAGATCTGAAGATTAAAGAGCTGAAGATTGTCGTCATAATTTTTTTTTAAATCTTGAATCCATAGGGGGAGATTGTTAGTACATAATGTATTCAAGATTTAGGATAATTACTATTAGTCAACAATAGTCAAAGTCAAGGTACTTGTTAGTGATGGTCAAAGCATATAAATAGTGTATTGTAAGGGTTTTGTGAGTGTAGCACATGTGTAGCACTTGAGTAGCACATTAGAAGAGATAACATATGTAGAGAGAATGTGTGTGAAATGAGAGATGACCCAATGAGATAGAATTAGACCCCATTCCAATCTTGTATCAATTCTCATCTCTAATCAAGTTCTTTATGGTTTAATCATTGTTACCTGGATTTCTCATAGATTCAACCTTTCTTCACATTACGGTTCCAAGTTCTACTAACCCTAGGATAAATTTTAAACATTGTAGAACTTTCAATCACGTTCAAATGATTTACTTTAACGTGCTTGAGTCTTGGGGAAATACCAAGTGTGTCAAGACAAGGTTCCATCATGGGTGACTATTTATAGGTGGGCTTGAGACCCGTCCTTTTTAAAGTGCTTTCAATCAATTTCCTTGGTAATCCTTTTGTGAAAGGATCTGCTAGGTTCTTATTTGATCGTAAAAAACTAATGGTGATCACCCCATCATTTATTAATTGATTGACTTGCCTATGTCTAAGTCCAATATGTCTGGACTTACCATTATACACTTGATTGTATGCCCTTGACAATGTAACTGCACTATCACAGTGTATAGAAATTGGCGGCATTGGTTTTGGCCATATGGGTATGTTAATCAACAAATCCCTTAACCATTCTGTTTCTTTACAACAAGAAGCTAAAGCAACAAATTCCGCCGCCATGGTAGAATCTGTTATACAACTTTGTTTCTTTGATCCCCAAGACACCGCACCCCTACCAAGTGTAAAAATCCATCCACTTGTGGATGCATAGTCTTCTTGATCATTTATCCAACTTGCATCAGTGTAACCTTCCAATACTAAAGGATATCCACTATATTCTAAACCATAGTCCATGGTTTTCTTCAAGTACTTGAGTACTCGATTTACAGCATCCCAACGTGCTTTTCTAGGTTTACTAGTATGTCTACTTAGTCTTCCTACGGCATAGGCGATATCAGGTCTAGTACAAGTCATATCATACATTAAACTACAAATAACTTTAGCATTTTCATTTTGAGCTAACACCCTTTCGGTATTAGTTGTTAATCTAGAACCTACTTCGAATGGAGTGCTGATAGGTAAACAATCAAATTTATTAAAACGCTTTAATATCTTTTCAATATAGTGAGACTGGGATAACATTAGCTTATTGTTACTTCTAAGAATCTTTATTCCTAAAATAACATCAGCTTCTCCCAGATCCTTCATATCAAAGTTTTAAGATAAGAGTTTCTTTGTCATTTACACTTGTTCCAAGTCGGTTCCAAAAATCAACATATCATCCATGTATAAGCAGATGATAACCCCTCGACCATTAACAAATCGACTGTATACACACTTGTCTGATTCGTTAATTTTGAAACCATTAGATAGAATGATTTGGTCGTTTTTTTGATGCCATTTTTTGGGAGCCTGTTTCAGGCCATACAAGGATTTAATAAGTTTACAAGCTTTCATTTCTTGTCCTTGAACTATGAAACCTTCCGGTTGTTCCATATATACTTCCTCCTCTAATTCGTCGTTCAAGAATGCAGTTTTGACATCCATTTGGTGAATTACGAGTTTATTAATGGAAGCTAAGGCAATCAAAATCCTAATGGTTGACGTCTGTGCTATAGAAGCATATGTGTCAAAATAATCTAGTCCTTCTTTTTGTGTAAAGCCCTTAGCTACTAATCGGGCTTTAAACTTTTCAATGCTGCCATCAACTCTTAATTATCTTTTAAAAATCCATTTATTCTTGATGGCTTTTGAACCAGGGGGTAGGTCGACTAAGACCCAACTATTATTACCTAAGATGGAATCCATCTCATCGTTGATTGCCTCTTTCCAAAAAGATGCATCATGAGATTTCATTGCTTCTGCAAATATACGTGGTTCTTCATCCAAGTTATTAATGATTTGGATATTCTTTCATCGAACCATGTCGTTCACCTTCAGCTAAGTACATTTCAAAGTCGGGTCCAAAGGTTTTTGCTCTTCGTTGATGTTTACTTCTTCTAGGTTCAATTGCTTGATGATTCGGGGAATCATCATCTTCCCTTTCATCATTAACGAGAATCTTTGTAGACACGGTTTCCTTAGAAATCTCATGTGCCTTTGGAATGATTTTGAATCTTTGTTCGTCAAAATGAGCATCTCTAGATTCTATGATGGTGTTAATGGAAATTTGATCATTTTGCTCAACCGCCATTTTGGGCATATCCCAAAAATATACATTCAATACCTTTGTCTCCTAACTTTCTTTTCTTGGATTCGGGAAGTCTTAATTACAATCGCTCGACATCCCCAAATCCGAAGATAATCTAGCTTTGGTGTTCGTTGATTCCATAACTCATAAGGGGTCTTTTGACTTCTCATGTTTGGTACTCTATTGAGTATGTAGCAAGATGTAAAAAAACACTTCTCCCCAAAATCCAGAACTTAATCCGGAATATGACATCATGGAATTCACCAATTCCATCAAGGTACGGTTCATTCTTTACGCAATACCATTTTGTTGTGGTGTATACACAGCCGTCACTTGGTGAATAATTCCCATATACTCAAAATATCTAGGGTTATAATATTCACCACCCCTATCCGTTCTTAAACACTTTATCTTTGTTTCACATTTAAGTTCTACTTCATTTTTGTAGATCTTAAATTTCTCAAGGACTTCATCTTTTGAGTGTAAAAGATATACATAGCAATATCGTGAATAATAATCGATAAAAGTGGCAAAATACTTTTTACCACCAAGAGAGGGAGTAGCATGTAAGTCATGCACATATGTCACTGTGCACTAAGTCTAAGATTTTAGAAGATCTTTGGACTTGGGGGAATGGTTGTCTAGTAATTTTAGTATGCATACAAGTAAGACACTTTTGATTTTTATCATCTAATTTTGGAATTAAATCATTTTTTGCCATATTTTTCAAACGTTTAAAATGTACGTGACCTAATCCACCATGCCATAAAAGAATGGAAGAATTAAAGTAAGCAGAACTAGTAGTAGTATTATTAGCATCAATCATATGTACATCGGGAGAAACCACAGTATATGCGTTGCTTATGTCAATCATATTTACATCATTCACACCACTATTTACAACTTCATTTATGTTTTGTTTAAACATTCCTCCGGTGAGATATCCTTTGCCGATGAATTTTCGGCCTTTAGAGAGTATGAATTTGTCGGATTCGAACACGAGTTTGAAGCCATGTTTGTTTAGGATTGATCCGGAAACCAAGTTCTTTCGGACATCAGGAACATGGAGAACATCATTTAGTGTCAAAGTGTTCCCCGTTGTGAATTCTAAAGTGAGCTTCCCTTTTCCTTTGACTTGAGCGGTAGAGTGATTTCCCATGTAAAGTACAGAAGTAGAAGCTTCGTACATTTTGAACATGTCTATGTTGTTGCATACATGTCGGGTTGCCCCCGAATCCACCCACCAACATTTGTATTCCTCAAGTGAGAATACATCGGAAATCATAGCATCAAAGTTGTTGTTCTTGAAGTTCCCATCTTTGGTGTTGTCACCACCATTTCCTCTTCTTCTTTTGAGAAATCGACAATCACGTTTGTAATGTCCCAGTTTGTTGCATTTGAAACAATCCACGTTTTTCATACTCTTTTTCCTTTTACAAGTTTCCTCGTGACGTTTCCTTTTCTTACCACCGGCTTTGGAAGTCTCTCCCTTTTCCTCGACCACGTGAACTTTGGAAGCATCTTCATTGGATTTATTTTCCAATCGATATTGTTCTTCAACGAGAAGGTGCTTTCCAAGTTCTTTTAAGGACATATCATCCTTACGATGTTTAAGATTTTTCTTAACATCTTTCCAAGAGGGAGGGAGTTTGTCGATGATCGATGCCATATGGATCTATTCATCCATATTCATATTGTGTTGTATGAACACACTACGAATGTGTTCAATTTCATACATTTGATCCATAATAGGACGTGAATCTATCATTTTATATGAATTAAATTTGGAAACGATAAAGTTCTTAATTGTAGCGTCTTCGGTGAAGTACTTTTGTTCGAGTGCGTTCCAAAGTTCTTTTGCCGTTTCGATGTTTTGATCAACATCGAATAGAGGATCGGACATAGCATTGAGGATGTGGCCACGACATATGAAATCATTGTTCTCAAACTTGAGACGGTCTCGGGCCGTGACAAGAGTCTCGTCTTCGTGTAGTTCCGGATATGGATTGGTGAGGACATATGAAACGTTGAGAGTGGCTAATAAGAATTGCATCTTCTTTTGCCATCTTTTGAAGCCTCCACCGTCGAAACATTCCAACTTGACGATGTCACAACACATTTTTTGAAGATTCTTGGTTGCCATCTTCTTGGAAATTACTTTAAGATTGTTGTTTTTGGGGTTCTAAAATAGAGGTATAAAACTAATAAAAGAAACCTACTACTTATTGTTTCAAGGCAAGTTCTCTCTATCCTTAAATCAATTTCGCCCATACCGTTCGATAGAACATTGTGCTTTGAGTTTATGGCGAATTGCTTCCCAAGATACAATGAAGCAACGTGTGTAGGAAACAATTTTCAGCACCGCACTTAGTGGTGATAATTCCTGTAGAACTAGTGAGTAGACAAGGATTTCAAGAACTAGAAGTTGTGTTTCTATAGCAACACAACATCCTAGCAATCTGGTGTTTTATGAAAAGAAAAAGATAAGTTTTTGGAGTCTATACGTAGATATATATAGACATAGGTGGTGACTCTTAGAACTGTCACGAATTGACAGTTTCGTGACAAATGGCAGCAACAGCGACGGTCCAAACAGTCACATATGTTCGAACAACAATCCTTTAGGAACAGTGAGTATTGGCGACGCTTCGAACCATCACGACTGTTGGAACATGTACCAACTAACCAACAGCGACGATCAGGCCTTTCGTGAACAGTCACATCTGTTGAATGGCACCGTTTGGCCCAAGTGTTGGTAACTACGAACCGTCGCAATTGTTGGAGACACCGTTTCACAAGGTGTCGCATCTGATGAAACAACAACGATGGTTCACTGTCGCAACTGGTAAAAGAATTAAAGGCGGCTATAAGCGGCGATGTGTGTGTGCGAAGTGCAAAGTGCGCCATCAAAGCGCCACTTGCGTCCATGCCCATGGTCGCGCGCGGGTAAGGGTGCGTCGCACCCTTGTGGAGCCCCCACCAGTTCCAATATATTATAAATTGATATATCGAAAATGGTTACACGTATATGCCCATTTTTGTTTCACTTTCCCACCTATGTGGGACAAGGTGAAACCGACGATAACTTGTCTTTTCTTTTCTTCCTAGGACTCAACCCAAAAGACTAAGACTTAATTTATTTTCAAAATTTTCCCAACAGACTGTCATTTTGTTAAAGAAACAATTTGTTCCAAGTTGATTCGATTAATGTCAATTGAGTCTTCCTATCAACTAGCTGATATTTTTACCAAGCCTTTGTCATGGTCCAAGTTTCAGCCATTACTAATCAAGATGACACTCAAGAACATATATTCTTAGTGCTCATCTTGAGGGGAACATTAAGGACAATATTGTCTTTCTAGAGTATGCATGTTGGCAAGTGGGGTGTTATCATTTGTAGTTGTTAGCCTTCTAGTTTTATTAGAGTTAGCCTTTCATTTCTTTTGTATAAATGTCTGTAATCAGTTTCCTTTCATATCCTACGTATAAATAGTTGTAATTAGGGGTGAGCATCAGAATTCGGTACCCGCCTTTGAAACTGGAACCTCTCCGGAACTGCCCGTTCCAGAACCAGAATCGATGTGATTGGTTCCGGTACCTAAAATACGGAACCGATTAAAACTGGTTCCGGTTCTGGTTCTCATTTTTTTGGAATCGTTACCCGCAAAGTACCCACCGAGACCGCTTCTAAAACCGGGTACCCGGTCCCGCTAGGTACCCACTATTTTTTAATAAATTTTTTATATATTTATTTGATTTAAGTATTTAATAAAACTAAAATTGGATTAATAGATTTACCCTTTAGATTAAACACTTACATTACACAATCGTCATCAATACTCAATACTCAATACTCAGTCGCACCTTACCTTCCACTGGATCGAACAAACGCCTCTCGAGTCTGGGTTGGACCTCTGCCTCTGGTTTCCTTCTCCTTCCTTCCTCATCGATCAAACACACCTTCCTCTCTGGTATTGTTTTTCGATTTCTGTTGGGTATTGGTTTTGTTAGGTGTTTTATTCATTTTGATCCAAGTGTTTTATTTGTTAGGTGTTGACGTGAAGAGTTATGAAAGTCGATTTGTTGCTGTGAAGACTCAAGACTCGAGAGTTTCTAATTTATTTATGTAATAATTAGTTTTTATCAGATTAATTTTCACCATTTGTTGTATTCATTACTTTAAATTGGTATTTTGTAGTTTGCAATAGACTTAAAATTACATTTTTATCGTATGAAATGTTAAAATTTAAAAACAAAATTGACACCGGGTATCCGGAACCGAACGTATTCCCAGCGGTTTCGGGACTGGTTCCAAAATATAGAGAACCGATGTAAGCAGTTTCAGTTCCTTCAATCCAAGAACCGCCGATTCCGGTTCCTTCCAGGAACCGTTCCTGTTCAATGAAATTTGGTTGGATACCTGGTCATGCTCACCCCTAGTTGTATTCGGTTTTTTTCTTCTAATATACAGAAATTTCCTAAATTTTTAATATACATCATCGCCATCTCAGTAAGATGATGGATTGGCGATGATTGGTTGTAAATGACACGTCAACAAATGGTAACCTATTAAGGGTTCAATGGGTTACCATATTTCAAACTTTGTTTGTATGTGCTAATATTTATGTTTTAAGAGTTTGCTCGTTAAAATATAAATACGAATTGATCCAAAGTTTGTTCTATTTTAAATATCAATTTTAGTTAAAATGATTATGCATCTTTGTCGGATGTTGTTAAATATGTTAGATTTATAATCGATATAACATATTCATCAACCGTATGTATTTAGTAAAATATTGTACTTGTTTTAATAGCCTACATGCACAAAAATTATATTGCTCAAGCAATCAAAATTTTCCAAGGATAATTGATACATCAACGTAAACTTAAATATCATTTTCTAAAATTTAAAAAGTACAATAACATGGCGGTTGTTTTTTAAGAGGTGTTGAATTCTGATTTCATTTCTGAGTTTTAAAAAATCTGAATAATAAAGACTGTTTGTTTTTGTAAACCGAAAACGTCTGAATAGGTACTATTGGCTATTTGTTAGCAGCTCAATGTTGTGTTTGTTTATAGTTTAATAGTTGTGTATATATTTGAAATTTAGGATTTTGGAAATTCTTAACATGTGTAATTACAAGACAAATGTGGTGGCCACCCTAAACATGCTGGGACTTGACAAGAGAATTGGGGCAAGGTTTTTGCTTAAAGCCTTGCTTACAAGCACCAATGAGGTTTATGGAGATCCTAAGGTGACATACATAAAACCAATCATGTTAAATCAAATGAGCAGCAAATCTAACCACAGGGAACAATAACCATAGAAAATCACAGGGGACAGAAAATAAAACCACAAGGTGCAGAAAATCTAACCGCAGGGAACATAAAATCGAACCAAACGGAGCATAAAATTGAAGCACATAGAACAAAGAAGCAGACCATAGTGATGAGAAATAATAGGAAACAGAATTAAACTCAAGCCACAAATAACAATCGAACCACAATGAGCAGCAAATCGAAACAGAAAACAAAAAAATTGAACCAACAATGATGAGAGACATGAGGAATCAAGAACAAAGAACAGAAAATCGACATACTATACTGTGGTGCACCTTTGGAGTCAATGGACTTGGAGATGGAGATCGATCAGGAGTAACGCGATTTGGAGAGGAGGCCGCTTAGATGAAAAATAAGTGTAATTAGTGATTAGGTTAGCGCTTTAACTTTAACTGATAAGTGGATCTGAATTAGTTAAAAAAAACAAGCGGTGTTATTTTGAAAAGTGATAATATGTAAATAAGTGCTGAAAATTAAAAAACAAACAACCCCTAATTGTTTTTCTATCTGTTGGTAACTTCCGGGGTATTTACCAACCAATTGTTTAATTCCGATGGAATTTTTGCGTCGGAAATATATCCCCTAAAACTGTAAAACAGCTGATTATTGATGGACTTTTCTTTCAATTGCTATGTATGTAGTTGGAAAAAAGCAATGATATCACATCATATGTTAAAAAACTAAAAAAGAATAATTTATATTGATTTTCATTTACATGTACAGAATTACATATACAAAAATGAATAAAGAATATTACTTTTTGACACAATTGCTTGATTTTTCAAGCAAAACTTGTATTTCTAGTCATTTGTTAAGTAATCTTGAATGAATTGCAAGATCTGAGTTAACATTTAGGCCTCACTTCAATTCCTTCAATGATGAGCCCTCCTTTTAGTTGATGACCCTTAACTTCCATCAAATTCATCTTCACCTCCTCACTTTTTTCTCCAACAAAGAACTCTCCAAGCTCGATTTCCATCCATCCATCCTCTCTCTTGCTCGGACGTCGGCCTTCTCCTTCTACCACCCGTTTCTCCATCATTCGTCTCCGGTTCATGAAAAACAAGGATTCCAGTTGTTGCTTTTTGTTGTTTAAAGGGCACAAATACGCTGTGTTGGTGACCGAGCCTTCGTTCGTGGAGACCGATGTCTCAGATGGGATCGAGTCCAACCCAAATGCACGATCATGATCAGAAACTTTTATGACGAGATAAGCACCGTATGTCGTGTCTGGAGATAAGTTTTCGGTGTTTATTCTTCCTTCAATTTCTATGTTGGATATCGTTTTTAGCTCAATCACCTCGGAGAATCTGTAATTCATAAGAATTAAGTGGAATTTAGTACTATATCTATCTTGAACGTTATTGAATATAAAGTTAGAGTTATTTTAATGTACTAGTTTATGAACATAATACACTTTCTTTGGTACTTGCAAAAAAAGTAAAATGGGTTACTTTAGATATTCAAATTTAACATACATTTTTTGTATATTTTATCCAGAAATTTATTTATTATAGTATTTTTGCATAGAAATATAGATGTGAAAGTAAATAATTTTCAACAAAAATATTACTGTATAAAGGAATGAAAAAAGACACATTTGACGACAAAAGTAAAACTTTGACTATTTCTTGGTATCATTTAACTAACCTTGATGCAGAATGAGATGTCCAGCTCCAATGGTTTGGTTCATTGCTTAAGGAAATAGAAAGTGCTCTTGCGGACATAACACAACACTTTTTCCCACTTACTTTGTTCAATGAAAAGCTCTGCATGGATTAAACAAAACAAAATCAATATTTTTAATCAAAGAAAATGGACTTCAATAACTCAATTCTGAATTCTACTGTTGAAAACTCTTTTCAAAATAACTTCTCTGAAAATGGCTCTATTTCAAAACCTCCTAAGTTCAATCCCAACAACTTCTCTTTGTGGAAAAGCCGCATGATGCTATTCATGGAAGGAGTGGATACTAGATATCCAACCATTCTCAACGAGGGACCCATTATCCCCAGAGTTTGGGCTCGCTATGACACGCAGAGGCCAGGTAAAGAGACCTTTGAAAAGGAAATCTCAAGTGATTCTGATGAGGAAAAATCCAGTGCTACTGGTCGGTATATTCTCAAAAATCCTAAAAAGTATACTGATGAGGAGAAACGTTTAGTTACTCTTGACTCCAAGGTAAGAGCTATTATTGCTCTCTCTCTTCCTGATGAGGTCTACCACTCTTTGGTGAACTTTGAAACTGCCAAAGAAATGTGGACCACTCTATGTGTTCTGTACGAAGGTACAGAGGAAGTCAAGAAATGTAAAAAGATTGGTCTTATCAGAAAGTATGAACTATTTTCTTTTGAAAAAGGAGATTCTCTTCCTAGCTTCTATAACCGCTTCAACTCTCTTTTAAATGATCTTAAGTTGTTGGGCAGAGTCTATGATAATGAGGAAGTCTTGTGCAAGTTCATGGATTGTCTCCCAGATTTTTGGGAAAATATATGTACTTGCATCAAAACTACCAAGGACCTTGAGTTCATGCCCTTAACCGTTTTATATGGTACTCTTTTCAACTTTGAGCAAACCAAGCTTCAACGGAAATCTTTCATCAAGGAAATAAAGAGCTCCTCTATAGCTCTTGTTAGTGAAAGTTCCAAGAATTCTCAAAATCTTCCTAGAATCACCTATCCTTCATCTGACTCTGACAATGACAGCCAAACCAATGTAACCCACCAAACGGAAGCATATCTTAGTGATGCTGATGATGAAGGTGAGGATATCATGGTTGAACAGTTGTCGGATGAGATGGCAATGATGGCCGGTTCTAAACACAAGTTTCGTCCCTTCAACAAATCTCGAAGTCTTAGAAAAACTTCATCTTTCAAAACTTCTTCTGACAAGTCTAATGAGGAATGCTACAACTGTGGCAAGAAAGGACATTTTGCATCTGAGTGTAGAAGCAAGCGTATCTCCAAGTCCAAATTTACTTCCTCTGATAATCCCTCTTCAAAAAGGGAAAAATCCAAACACATGCCTTTCAAATCAACCTTTCCCAAAAAGGAGTCCCCACCATCCTTCTTAAATCATCATGAGCGTGCTGAGAAATACAAGGCCAAGTACAAGAAAGAGAAGGAAAGGAGTGAGGGTCTAGAGAGAAAAGGGAAGGGTCTCATGGCAGAAACCCACGATTGGGACGACGAAGACACCTCCGACAGTGATTCTCAGAATAGATGCTTCGTGGCCATCTCAGAAGAAATGGAAGTTTCCGAAAAGGCCACTTCACCTATGGCTCTAGTGGCAACTGGGTGCTCCACAGCCTACGCTCAGGTACATCCCTTCAATAATATGTCTGATATTGAAAAGATCAATGCCTATGAATCTTTAACTCAAGATTTTTATTCTGTTAAAGACAGTAAGAATAGAAAATCTGCTCAAGTGAAAGAGCTCAAAGCTGAACTTGAAATTTGCATGTCTAAGCTTAAAAGGTTTGAGGAAATAAAAAATGAGCTTGAGGACTTGAAAACAATAAATCATGTGATCTCAAAAGAAAAGAACTCTCTGTTTAAGAAACTAAAAAGGGAACAAGAAGTCATCAAAAAATGGTCAAGCTCTTCCAAAAATCTTGAACAAATCTGTAGTTCAAACAAGTTCGGTCTAGGATTTGGAAAAACTGATGTTTGTGAGTCCACTCTTGCTCTTGTTCCCCCCACCAATGCATGTGATGATCTCTCTGATTCTAGCTCTTGTGATTCCATCTCTTTGAACTCGTTAGATCTGTGTGAAGCCTTAAAGTATGGCATATCCTTAAAGGCCAAAGACTCCTCATTGCAAGTTATTGAGAAGCAAGATTCAAATGACGTTTCCAAACCCATCCATGATCAGCTCAAATTTTCGGTCATGGATGAAGCCTCCTCCTCAAACTCTTCAAAAGTTAATCCTTCCAAAAGATCTAAACCCACCGATCTTATCCCCTTTGTGCCCACCGATCCCTCAATCTATGACCCTCCAATTCCTCTTCATGAAGTGTTGAAATCTATTCACATAGATACCTACACCGAACCTAAGCCCTCAAAGATCCCCAAAAGAGAAACTCCTGTTCACTCAAAAAGGATCTCCTGTGCCGACAAAGGAAAATCGGTGGTCAACTGCATGGCAAGCTCCCATCCTAAAAGTTCTACCCCAAACATTCCCTCTAACAACACTTATGTTCCTAGATCTGTGCTTTTAAGAAAATCAACTTCCAAAGATTTATCCAAAGGAATCCTTGGGTCCAAGCCTCCTGCTCTGTTCTCCTCTAACAAGGTTATAAGAACAAATGATAAAAGCCAAAACATGAAAAATGCTAAAAAGGTGTTTATCTATAGAAAATGCTATAACTGTGGTGACACTTTTCATATGGCTAAGGACTGTCCCAAGGATAGGATTGATAGATCCAAGCTTAAGGAATCATGCTCTTCTAACCCCAAAGGACCCATTACAAAATGGGTACCAAAGAACTAATATGTGTTTGCATGCAGGCTTTTGAGCACCATCAAATTTGGTATTTAGACAGTGGGTGCTCACACCACATGACGGGAAACAAGTCTCTTCTCATCAACTATGTGCCGGGAAAAGGTCCATCTGTAACTTTTGGTGATAATTCTAAGGGTTACACCAAAGGATACGGAACTCTCTCTAATGGATCTGTAACCTTCAATAAAGTGGCTTTTGTGGACGGCCTCATGCATAACCTCCTCAGCATTAGCCAACTGTGTGATCTTGGATACAAAGTTATCTTTGAACTTTGTGTCTGCTCCGTGGTAGACAAACAATTCAATGTGGTGTTATCGGGAAGACGGATGGAAAATGTCTACGTCATAGATATGGGACAATCCAATTCTTCTTCAAATGTCTGCTTTGTGTCAAATGATGCATCCAAAAGAAACTGGTTGTGGCACAAACGTCTCTCTCATCTAAACTTCAAGACCTTGCATAAAATCTCCAACAAAGAGCTGGTGACGGGCATGCCAAAGTTGAACTTTGTCAAAGAGAAGCTGTGTGATGCATGTGAAAAGGGAAAGCTCACCAAAACATCCTTCAAGACGAAGCAATGCTCCTCCATCACTCTTCCTCTTCAATTGCTGCACATGGATCTATGTGGACCAGTCAGTACTCCAAGTCTTGGAGGCAAAAGGTATATTCTTGTTATTGTTGATGAATTTACCAGATATACTTGGGTGTTCTTTCTCAGGTACAAAAGTGATGCTACTGAAGAAATCATCAACTTTGTCAAGAAAAAATGAAGTTCTCAATGGCCAGCTTGTCCGCTCGGTAAGGAGTGACAATGGCACTGAATTCAGAAATAGTGCTCTTGAAGACTTCTTCACAGAGAAAGGGATCTCTCAGAACTTCTCTGCTGTTCGTACTCCTCAGCAAAATGGAGTGGTGGAAAGGAAAAACAGAACACTGTGTGAGGCCGCTAGATCCATGCTGAGCGAATCAAATCTCCCCACCTATTTTTGGGCCGAAGCTGTGAATACTGCCTGCTTCACTCAAAACAGGTCAGTAATATCCAAAAGACATGATAAAACCCCGTATGAAGTTTTTCATGGCAGAAAACCAAATATTGGCTTTCTTCATGTCTTTGGGTGTATCTTCTTTATTCTTAATGATCGTGAAAATCTTGGGAAGTTTGATCCCAAGGCAGATGAGGGAATATTTGTTGGGTACTCCTTATCCTCCAAAGCTTATAGGGTGTACAATCTCAGAAGAAAATGCATTGATGAGTCCATTCATGTCAAGTTTGATGATCTCAGATGTTCATCACTTTCAAGTGATGAGGATGATTTACACAGATGGATCTCATCATGTATTGGTGATACCCCCTTAGTCACTTCCACCGATATCTCCTCTATTCCCTCAAATCCATCCACCTCAAAAAACCCAGCTGGATCACCCTCTCCCACCGAAATTGATCAACCCATCTCTCACACCAATTTCCCTATTCCCACCGAAACTCCACACCGAAGCCCTTCTTCCATCCCTAATCCCACCGAAAATCACATGGCTTCCACTACCGAAAATCCCATCTTACACCAAACCTCTGATCCCACTACTCCAGTTCTCTCTACTCCTCATACCCCATCACCTTTACCCCCTGCTCTAAAATGGACCAAAGATCACCCCATAGATCAAATTATTGGTGATCAACAAGCAGGTGTCCAAACCCGCAGAGGAGTTGGAAATATTTGTCTCTATGTGAATTTCCTCTCTCTCTCTGAACCCAAGAAAGTGGATGAAGCTCTATCAGATCCTTGTTGGATCACTGCCATGCAAGAAGAACTTTCTCAGTTCCAGAGAAATAAAGTTTGGAGATTGGTTCCCAAACCCAGAAACAAGACAATCATTGGAACCAAGTGGGTATTCAGGAACAAAATGGATGAAGATGGTACTGTTATCAGGAATAAGGCCCGATTAGTAGCTCAAGGATACAGACAGGAAGAAGGCATTGACTATGATGAAACATTTGCTCCTGTTGCAAGACTCGAAGCTATAAGGATCTTTCTGGCTCATGCTGCCTATCGAAATTTTAGGGTCTTTCAAATGGATGTTAAAAGTGCCTTTCTCAACGGGGAACTTGCAGAGGAAGTCTATGTGAAACAACCTCCTGGCTTTGAAGACCCAGCTCATCCAAACTATGTGTACAGACTTGACAAAGCTTTGTATGGTCTCAAGCAAGCTCCACGTGCTTGGTATGACACTCTTGCCAACTTTCTTCTCAAGCATGGATATTCCAGAGGTAAAATTGACAATACTCTCTTCATCAAAGAAACCTCAGGTAATATCATTCTTGTTCAAATCTATGTTGATGACATCATCTTTGGTGCCACTGATGAATGCCTATGTGATGAGTTTGCTTCTCTCATGATGAGTGAATATGAGATGAGCATGATGGGAGAGCTTACATTTTTCTTGGGCCTTCAAGTCAAACAATCTTCAGAAGGGATTTTTATAAATCAAAGCAAATATATTCGGGACCTTCTGAAGAAATTTAACTTTCTAGATAGCTCTCCTATGAAAACTCCCATGGCACCTCCCTTGAAACTGTGTGCCGATCTAAAAGGTGAATCTGTGGACGTTACTCTTTACCGAGGTATGATAGGCTCTCTTCTTTACCTAACTGCTAGCAGACCGGATATTATGTTTGCTACCTGTCTATGTGCTCGTTATCAAGCCAATCCTAAAGTATCACATTTAAAGGCTGTAAAACGAATTTTTCGGTATCTTAAGGGCACACTGCACTTGGGTCTTTGGTATCCCAAAGACTCGAGTTTTGAACTAATTGGTTATTCAGATTCAGACTATGCAGGTTCCCAGATTGATAGAAAGAGTACTACAGGAAGCTGTCAGCTCCTTGGGGGAAAATTGGTAAGTTGGTCCAGCAAGAAACAAAACTCTGTATCAACCTCTACTGCTGAGGCTGAATATGTAGCTGCTGGGAGCTGCTGTGCTCAGATTCTATGGATGAGAAACCAACTAAGGGACTATAATCAATTCTTTTCTAAAGTCCCAATTCTGTGTGATAATTCCAGTGCTATAGCTATAGCAAATAATCCTGTTCTTCACTCTAGATCTAAACACATCGATATCAGGTATCATTTCATCAGGGATCACATTTCCAAAGGTGACATTGAACTGCACTTCATTCCCACCGATTTGCAGCTTGCTGATATTTTCACCAAACCTCTTGATGAAACCAGGTTCAACTTTCTCATCAGTGAACTTGGGATGTGCAATTTCCAAGAATAAACATGTGTTCATGCTCCACCGATCTCACATCGGTGGACACCTTCTTATCTACTTCTCTCTCTCTCCACCGATCTCTCATCGGCGGACAAACCTATGTGTTAAATCATTTCTATCTCTTTTCCAACACCGAAGTCCAATTTCGGTGATAATCTCAAGTATCGGTGAAGCGTGTCTACCACCGAAGCACATTTCGGTGAAAATTTTCAAAATCGGTGAAACCTGTCCACCACCGAAGTCTCATTTCGGTGGTCATCTCAAATCGGTGAAACTTGTCCACCACCGAAGTCTCAAATCGGTGATCATCTCACATCGGTGAAACCTGTCCACCACCGAAGTCTCATTTCGGTGGTCATCTCAAATCGGTGAAACTTGTCCACCACCGAAGTCTCAAATCGGTGATCATCTCACATCGGTGAAAACTTTCCACCACCGAAGTCCCATTTCGGTGGTACTATCCAAATCGGTGAAACCTTTCTACCACCGAAGTCCCATGAACACCGAATCCACCACCGAACTTCCACCGATCGTCTACCGAGCGAACACCGAATCCTCCACCGAAGCATCACCGAGCCTACACCGATTCACACGGTTCCCAAAGCCCACTTGTGACCACTCAATTGCTTTTGCGTCAGACCCTTCGCCTATCCGCCGCTCCGTGTCCCGATTCCCAATAACCCTTTCACCTCATGAGCCGCATGTCCCCTCTCCCCATACAAAATCATCATCACAGTGCCTTATCATTTCCCTATATATACATACCTCCCTTCACTTCACTCCTTTCTCACAATTCAAACCTGCAACTCTCTCTTCTCTTTCAAACATATCTCTCTCATGGCATCCTCACGATATCCAATTCCTACACGTTTTGAAGACCTCCGCTTCAACCAGTGCAATCACGTTGCCCGCCTCGAATCCGATCCCGCTCATCCCGAGTTCTCTACTATTGCTAAATTTCTGTCTCGCTCTCCTCTTCTTCATGCCTTCACATGCAACCCCAGGATGAGCAAAATGCTCATTGGACAGTTCTGGCTCACCTCCGTGTACGATCCCTCCAATGAGGCCATTCACGCCTCCATCTTCACCAATGCCGAAGGTGATCACGACCTCACATTTGGGGTCGATGATGTTCGTCTCGCTCTCAAGATCGACGCCTTTTCCGACTATGAAGACATGTATTTGGATACCATACATGAAGACATTGTTCTTACCACCGGTTATGTGCTCGACGACTCCTCCAAAAGCTCCAAAGGCCCCGGTACTCTTCTTCGCAGCAAAATGGGAGGCATTTGGAATTTCTTCTTCGCCCACGTTATCCATTGCCTCTCACGCAAAACAAGTGGGCATGACCAATCGCCTTCACACGTCAACAAACTCGCTCATGCCCTCATCTTCCAAAGGAAAGTTGACTTCGCCCAATATTTCTTCTCAGAGCTTGTCGAGGTCATCAAAACTCCCAAGAAGTGTTACGTTGCTTTTCCCCGCTTCATCTCCATGATCTTACAACACAAGCTTTCCAAAGCTTTGGAAACCGATCGCCGCTCTTCCTCGCCCCGGTTCTCGTATGAATGGTCATCTCCCGTTGTGGGCACCAAAACCCTCAACGTCAAGCCGCTCGCCACCGATCGCCCATTACGCCCAGGTATGATTTCCTTCGCTCTATCTCCCGAACTTCGTTGGGGTGATGCGGAAATTCCCGGGTTTCGCCACCTGGAAATTCCCGAGGTCACTCCAAATGTTGTGGTCCCTTCTCCCCATTCCCGAGTGACGTCGGGTGGCACTCAAAAGAAACGACAAAAGGCCACCGACACCTCCGCTCCCGCTTGTCGAACCACGTCACCGAGAGATCCCTCGGAGACTTCCCCGGTTCACACCCCTTCTCACAAGCGGAGGCACTCACCTTCCCCTTCGGGATCTCTTCCAAAGAGGTCTCGGAAACCATCGGCCCAACCGACTCATCCAACCGTCGATTCTCCAAAATCGGCGGTTGTTGAACTTCATCCCTCCGGGCCAAGGGTACCTGCTAAACACCCCACCGTCTCCTCTGTTGCCTCTCGAAAGGCCTCAGTTACATTTCAGGAGGACCCCCCACATACCTCCCCACTCGACTCTTTGGGTGGTGGAGATGACCTCGAGATCTCTCCGCTCGAGGGTTCTGACTTCACACTACACAGCTTTACACCCGATCAGTTTTCGATCGAAGACATTGCACAACCCTCTAAGGGTTCCCCCCCAATTGCACCCTTTGATTTTTTTGATTTCCTTTTAGCGGACACTGGTTCTCCCCAAACCATCCCGTCCACCGAAGAACATCACACCGAGTCTCCCTCGTCCTCACACCAATCACCCCCCCGATCACCTACTCCCCCCCGATCACCTACTCCCCCCCGAATGTTACACACCGACGACTTGATGCCTTACCTCCATATTCCCATTCCCGAACCTGACCCCCACCGACTACTCTTCCAGTTTCCCGAAATCGGTGGCCAAACTTCCCCGCACATCGACCACACCTCTACCTTTCTTAAATCTACCATCACCTTAATCTCCCAAGCCAATTCCCGCATCTCTACCCTCGAGTCTCAGCTACCGTATCTTCTTCTTGATGCCATCACCGAAGCCCTACGCCCCATTCAAGAAAAATTATCTACCCTTTCTACCACAGTGGAGTCCCTCTCCAAACCTTCCACCGACTCACCCAGTCCTGAACGTTCCCAGTGGGAAATGGATCTCGGTGACTTTGCCTTGGTTCCCCATACCACCGAAACGAGTCTGGCCTTCCTACACTCCAAGTTTGATAAGGCCTTCTATGAGTTGGGTTTCAAGTTACCGGCTGTTCCTGAGGGGGAGAAAACCACGGCTCCACCGAAACTTCCATCCATCAAGAAACTTTCCAGTAACCAGCCTCCACCGAAACCCTCTTCACCGAAATCCTCCTCTTCTCCACCGAAACCCTCTCCACCGAAATCTACCTCTCCACCGAAATCCTCACCACCGAAACTCTCTTCTCCACCGAAACATGTCTCACTCTCACCGACCCATACTGGGTCCACCGAAGCTCTTGACCTTAATGCATCAGTTGAGGGGGAGCAGTCCAGCAATGCTCCCGAAGACAAAGGGAAAAGAACTCTTTCGGCCGAAGAATTGGCCAGAGAAGCAAAGAAGAAAAAGGATCTGGCAAGATATGGGGCTCGACCGAAGGACGCGGAAACTCTCAAACTCAAGCCTGCTTCTCAACCTATCACCACCGAACTTGGCCTCTATGCTCAAGAAATTGAGGAAGCAAGAATAGCTCAAATCGACTTAGACAAATCCAGAGATCTGTCTCTCAAAGCTGCCGCAGAAGAAGCTTCAAAAGTCAAGTCCACCGATGCCATCCAAACACAGAAATCGGTGCTCGGTGCCTTGGAACAACAAAAGAATGAAGAAATTAATTGGTACAAAAAGACCATGCACCACCGGAGCTATAGGTCACAAATTTCTTCAGTAAAGATTGCCACCTCCAAGGCAAATCCTCAAGACATCAGATTGATTATTAACTGGGAAGATGGTTCTATGAAGAGTGTAAAAGAAAGCCATCTCCAACTCTTCGGTCTCTCGGAATGGTATGAAATCACTCAACACCTCGTCAGGAGTCCAAATCCAAGGAAAGACATCTTTGTCAAATACATTGATGGTCTAATGAATAAGATGAAGGAGATCAAAAGAAAACATAACATCATCCTCTCCACCGAAGAAAGAGCCAAACTGCTGTCTTTGAAAGAGAAGATCATCCTCCCCAAAGTCAAAAATCCTCCTGACTCAGTCTTCAAGGAAATGGCAAGAGAAGGTAAAATCCCGAATGTAAGCAATCTTAACCTTACCATTCCCACTTCTGTTCCCTATCCTACCACAACCTTAAGCCTCTCACCAATACCAGGATTATTCTTTAACGACGGTCTCGGTCGTCGGGCATTCTTCAGATTTGCCCAGATGTCCATCGCCGATACTATATTTCTGGAAGGCATTCACAACCTCTTTCCGAACATCCCCGAAGCTCAACCGTTCTATAGAAACTTACTGGATGAAATCAAGCGCCGCAAAACCTCAAAGAAGTAAGTTCTCTCCATTTGGTACTTGTAAAAGTTAGTTTCTCATTTTGTAAAATTGTACGAGAACTTATCTTAATACAAGTATCTCTATTTGAATTTTATTTCCGTACATACTTTATTTTTTCGTTACCTGTAAATACTGTACATAGTATACATACGCATACAAAAGAAAAAGATCAAAAAGAACAAAAAGAATGGTCTATGTGAAAAGAACCCAAAAGAGTAAAAAGGGTCAAAAACGCACTTACTTTTATTTACTCTTGAATATTCTAAGATAAGGAGCTCAAATTCAAATAGGGGGAGATTGTTGGGTCACCAAGGATTTGAAATTGACTCACCGATGTTTTCCCTAAAACTCCTACTTAGAATATTTTAGTCCAGTTCTTTGAATGACTTGTACAAGATATCAAATGTTCGGTGAAGTCGAAGATCAACCGAAACCAAGCTTGAAGACTCTCTACTTGTGGAAAATAGAAGACTCTCGGCAACATTCAAACAAGTCATCACCACCGAAATCCTTGACATTTCGGTGGCTTTCTCTCCACCGAATTTATAGGACATTTTCGGTGGCCTTCTCCCACCGAAGTGCATGGACAGTTTCGGTGGCCCCATCCACCACCGATGACCATTTCGGTGTTTCTCTCACCACCGAAATATTCTTGTAATTTCGGTGGTCCTCTCCACCGAAACATGCTCGCAATTTCGGTGGACTAGTTACCACCGAAACATGCTTGCAACTTCGGTGGACTAGTCTTCTTTCCACCGAAGATTTCTCAAATCTCGGTGGAAACCACTTCGGTGCTAAAGGCTCAAGACAGAAGATCATTTATTATGGGACAATATCCTCCAGCAGAGAAAAGTGACAGTTTGTCTCTTTATCCACTTTCAGTTAAGGTCCCTATTATCTGCTCAAGCTACTCTGTCTGCACCTAGTGAAAAGTGACAAGGACTTCACAGTTCTCCTGAAGTCAACATTATCAGCATATGTGAAGATGACAAGTGTCCCAAGCATTTAATGCTTGGGCACTCCTTGGCACTATAAAAGGAGAAGTGCTCTTCATGCAATTCTCACGCTTTCAAGAAATTCTCTCAGTGCAAGAAACCTTCTTTTAAGCCTTAAAACTCAATAGCTTTGCTCTTAGTGTTCTTAGTTGTTTTGTTGTATACTTTGTGTAAGATTGTTAGAATAGTTTATCTGTTCTTTTCCGCAACAATCTTAAGTTTTCTGTGTGTAATTCTTTTGAAAGTTTTTCAAATATAAGAATTAAAATTGTGAAATTTTTGTGTATTGTATTCAACCCCCCCCCCCCTTCTACAATACTTGTTAAGCCATCTGGGACTAACATATTCTATAATAGTAAAGACGAGGTAATTTAGGTTTGTTTAACCATGTTAAGCCAGTTCATAACAATTAGGTACTGTCAGTTGTATACCTTTATAGTACGCCAAGATAAACAGAATTTGCAGACTCTGTCATCTTCTCCAGCAACAACCTCACCTAGTAGTTACCAACCATTACCTTGGCGTATTTAATTTATAATAGATAGATAAATAGCAGATAATACACAGAACAGATGAAAACAAGTTGGTGTGTATTTACCTGATTCTATAAAAGGTTAAGAATTGTTGAACCAACAAAATTACATGATGAAGCCTTCTTTATCACTATTGACAATGACTGCAATGATCCCATCATAGGCTGCAAACATAAGAAAAATCGTAAATATGAATCATTAACTAAAAAAAAAGACAGCTCGCACAAATTCTTCTTGAACTTTAAAGCAGGTTGCAAAATATGCCTCATTAGATTATGGAAATTCCGTGAGTTCTATTTCAGTATAACATTAACAAAACATAGTCATTGACAATGCATCAAAAAAGATTTGTTAGAAAATGGTTCTTTGAAGAGAAAATAAAGTAATTAAAACGTATATTGTTTTGAGTAGTCATATATTATATACCACACATGCATATATCTTCATAGGGTCTCCTTCTTTTGTTAACCAGTGCATATATGCACATCAGGCAATTGTAATATGTGCATATATGCAATGCCCCGATGTGCATATATGCAATACATGAAAAAGTTAACAAAAGAAGGAGACCCTATCTTCATATATATGTAACTAGTATTTGGCTCGCCCGTTACGCGATGATCAAATTTGTGTTTTAAGTTAATTATTTGATGTTTAATAGTTGTTGAATAATTTTGTGACACATAGAATAATTGATAAAAAGAAAACAAAAATTCCACAAATAGGGAATATTATCTTGAAGATAAAAATATGTCTATTAAGTTTGATACCTATTATAAATATCGTTACTAAATGAATTTATCAAACGAATACACAATAATTGCATATTTATATCTTTGAAAAATATTCGAACTTATAATCCAAAAGTCAATTGATAAGTGATATCTTTTTTTTTCAAGTAATTAAATCTCTTATGATAATTCTAAGGGTGTTTCGTTGACAAAATGAAATTTGATAGAATGGTAATTTATCGAAGGAATTCGAGTTTGAAGTAAAAATTGATATGAAATTGCAAAAAAAAATCACGACAATTTAGTGATTATTTGTATAAAATCTCATACTAATTTCAACAAATCTCATACTAATCACGACACATTAATTCATATATATTTATGATATTTAATAATATAATTAAATCAAAAAATATTTAATATTGGGCTCATTTCAAAGGTATTGACGAAACGATTACAATGGTATAATTAGTAAAAAATAGAAATGTCTTTTAATGCATTTTAGTTCATATACATTATTTATGTTTATATGATAAGAGTCTAAATTGAAAAATAAACAAAGTGAGGGATTAAAAGTAACTACATACCTAATTATAAGGGTAGTAAATGTAACGTATAAATTAAAAAAAATTGAATTAAGGAGAGATTTAAGGATGAGTGGATGTGGATGTGTTAATTGAACTTATAATGTAACTGAGTCTAGATACATGTTTAAGCGAAAAAATACTGAAATCGGCTCACCAAAAGAGGACACGTGGCATGCTAGTTACTTATTTATTATATGTATAAATATGTAATTTTTATTAAAGTCGTATATATGGGTGATTAATAAGTAAATGACATGAGCTAGCTTCTAAAACAAGACACTTGACTAACTAATTTAAGGTGGCGTTTGTTTTTTAAGTGGTGCTGAAGTCTGAACACTGATTTCACTGCTGATTTTTAAGTGGTGGTGCTGAAATCTGAAATCTGAATCAGAAAGACTGTTTGTTTTTTAAAACTGAAATCTGAAAACATCTGAATACGTACTACTGATTATTTTATCTCTGAAATGTGATACTATTGAATTAAATTAAATTATACTACTAAAATTACTCAACATAACAATTCAAATACTACCAAATTCTCCAAAACCATTTCTAATTTTAACTATTTTGAATGGAAACCATTTATATATAATGAATATACATCACTATAGCTTCTTAAATCACCCAGAAACTATGATGCATAAATTCCCTCAATATTAATTTGAAATGGAGAACACTGTTGTGAACTCTTACATTGTTGTACTCACAAGAACTTGGGTTTTGAAAGACAAATATGGGGTTAACCTTTGAAGTTTTGAGGTGCCTGGTTTTATGGACTCCCTTTTCCTAATTGTAGAGATAAAACAAAATTTATTTGGGAGGATACTGCAAAGGAAATTAGATGAGTGGACTTTAAGTTCAGTATCAAGTTCGCCATGAATATCAAGGATAAACGTTAAACAATAGTGGAGCTGTCGAGGAACAACTAGAAGTAAGAAAAAGACATCAAAAAAGGAAAAATGAATTAAATGTTGAATAATTTAGAGAAGATGGGTAATTACAAGTGATGCTTCCCAACAAACACCTTTGTTGCTGTGAAAGAAAGCCTTATACAAAAGCAGGACACATCACAGTGGCAACAAAAAAGGCAAAAGTCATAGCAACACCAACCACCAAACAAAGCAGGACCTGAGCAAGAAAGAAACAGAGGGAGACTGATTTGCAAGATAGCAATGAAATTGAACCTGAAGAAGAGAACCTGGAGGTCGATCTGATTTGTGTTGCAGCTGGAGGTAGATCTGATTTGCAGCCGGAGGTCGATTTGATTTGCAGGAAAAGGTCGATCTTCACTTTCACGTTAGAGAGGGTTTTTGAGAGAGAGGGGACTGAGAAATAAGTTGAAAAAAGTGATACCCCAGTCACTTTTTCGGTCAGTGCAATTTAAGTGATAAGTGGCTAAAAATTGGGTGAAAAAACAAACACCCTAAATTTCATTAGATCTGACCGAAAAAGTCAAAAGCCCCAAATAAGTGCTAATTTTTCAAAAACAAACACCACCTAAGAAACAATATATATATATATATATATATATATATATAGAGAGAGAGAGAGAGAGAGAGGAAGGTTCAAATGAGAACGTTAACTATTTAAAAGAGCACGATAATAGTAATCATCTACAAACTCACATGTGATTTACATTGACGGTAAAAAAATAAATGCGTTCTCATCTGAACCCACCCCTATATATATATATATAGGGGGCGTTCAAGAGAGAACTTTTAGAAAATGGTTCTTTGAAAAGAAAATAAAGTAATTAAAACGTATATTGTTTTGAGTAGTCATATATTATAGGGAAATTAATTAAAATACCCTAAGTCAAACATTGAGTTACCAAAATACCCTAAATTTTTTCAATTTTGAAAAAATACCCAAAATACCCGCGATGGATCCCGCGATCGCGCGGGCTAGGGCTGACGTGGCACGTATTTTGGCCCCAAATGCCCCGCGAAGCCCCTCAACTTTGGCCGCGGTGCACTTTTGGTCCCTGCCCGCGATGGCCCGGAATTTTACACTTTTGGTCCTGAAATTTACACTTTCAGCCCCTGAAAATTTACACTTTCAGCCCCTAAACTTAGACGAATTTTGCATGTTTTTACTGTTTTTTTCCACAATTATTGCACTTTAAAGACCGATTTGTGGTTGAAATTCATTTGCATGTTTGAATCAATGTTAAATCAATGTTTTTGGAATACCAGTTTGTGGATGAAATGAGAGATTGGTTTTCTGATATGTTGGTTGTTTCATTGATAAATAGACGTAAAATGCAAGCCATAATCCCCACACAACGATTTCATTGTTGCAATATTTCTTTCTGCAATATTTTGTGTTTGAGATACTACTGAAAAAATAAGTTCATCTGTTGCAAAAGCTAAGCTATATTTCTGTTTTGATGGTGAATGGGTGCAAGATAACAATGAGTGGAATTTTGCTTATAAATCTAAGCATGGTGTAAAAGTGTCAGTAAACTATACTTATCAGAAGTTTGTTGCATACGCCATGCAAAAATGTGGAATCAACTCTTCTGATGTTTGCAAGTTAGTGTTTAAAAATGGCGACGGGTCATTTGTGGATTTATCCAACGATGGGGATATCTCTACTTTTCTGCACCTTGCAGTCGATTCAGAAAGACCCCCATTACTCTTTGTGTATCCCGACGTATCCGACGGTGACGACGACGGTGACAACGACGGTGACGAGGAGGGTGACGACGACGAAGACCTCCAAATAGAGCAGCCTGATTCTCAACAACAACAACCACCACAACCACACGAATGGCGTACTGCTGGAGTTGCTGATGACGAAACCCACGTTTTCAGAACGGGTAATTCTGAAATAGACAGATCAGACACCGATAATGATGATCACGAAGAATATACCCCTAGTAGAAAATCATGTAGTCAGATAAATGACTTTTTTGATATGCCCCCTATTCTTCCAGACTCCCATACCTAGACACAAAGCTACGAACCTACACCTTATATTCGCAGTGAAAGTTTAACAGCAGGTCAGATATTCGATTCGAAGGATCTCTTAGCAAGTAAGATCGGACTCAAGTTCTTGGAAGAGGGTTTCCAAAGTCGCGTGCGGGCATCTGACAAAAGCAAATACGTAGTTGAATGTGCTAGAGAAAAGTGTGAGTGGAGGTTGTACGCGATTCACACGGGTCCCAAAGGAGGGGCGATAATGATTAGAAAGTTGCACGACGTACACACTTGTACGAGGACGCAACTTAATCCCCACCACAAACAAGCCGGCAAAAAGACTTTGGGTGCGATCCTGAAAAACAAATTTCTTGATGTTAGCAGGTCATTGCGTCCAAAGGACATCGTCCACGACGTTCACCGGCAGTTCGGCGTCACGATTGATTACCACCAAGCGTGGCGTGCGCGCTGCCATGCACTGTTTATGGTAAGAGGCACGTTCGAGGAGTCGTATGAACGACTCCCGACATATTTATATAATTTGCAGCTGCAGAACCCTGGTACTGTCACGCAGCTACGGACCGATTCACGTGGACGGTTTGAGATGTGCTTCGTGGCCCTTGGACCCGCGGTACGTATTTTAACACGTCATATGTTTACACATTATAAACTATAACATTTACACATTATTAGCTATAACATTTTAACCTATGTATTTCATCCAACATGCTCTTCATCTTCAATCTTTCTGACCCTTCTTCAACGGCTTCTACTTTTGCAACCACGTATGGCCATTGTGTACCACAACCCGCACACACTTTAGCAAATGAGTTGAGGGTTGTCATATATTCTACAAGAGGAGTAGGACCACGAATGAGGTAACCTCTGACTTGACCTTGCATGATGTATCCAACCTAACCGTGGTTCAGCGGCTTAAAAACTACTTTTCAGAGAAATTAACAACAACAAAAAATACAAAACAACAACACAGTAAAAAATACAAAACAAGAAAAAAAATACAAAACAACTAAAACAACCACCACCTACTTAAAAATTGATTTAGTTTCATCAATCCAAGCTTGCTTCTCGTTTACCTTCGCTTGAATAATTGCAAAGTCTTGCAGAATATGGTGAATTGCTTCTTGTTCTCGACGAACACGAGCCTCCTTAGATTTTATATCCCCTTTCATCCTTTTGATCTCCCTGTCTTCCTCTTCGATCTTTCTCAAATGGACTGCCTTCCTGACCATAATTTTTTTCCACTCTTCTGTTAGTTCATCTATCTCTTTTTCCTTTTTTGCTATGGCGACCTCGATTTGAGGTGGCATTTTTTCAGGAGTAGACTTAGGGTTTGATGACGATGCCATTTGTGGATGAAATGAGAGAAGAGAAATCAAGAGAGAAAGCAATTCAAAGAAAGAAAGCAAGAGAGAAATCAAGAAAGAAAGCAAGAACAAGTGTGAATTGTGAATTGCATATTACTGATATTTATGGATGAAATCTCAAACATGCAAATGAATTTCAACCACAAATCGGTCTTCAAAGTACAATAATTGTGGAAAAAACAGTAAAAGCATGCAAGATTCGTCTAAGTACAGGACCAAAAGTGTAAATTTTCAGGGACCAAAACTGTAAATTTTCAGGGACCAAAACTGTAAATTTTGGTAGTTTTGGTCCATCGCGGGCCATCGCGGGCTGCGATCGCGGGCAGGGACCAAAAGTGGACCGCGGCCAAAGTTGAGGGGCTTCGCGGTGCATTTGGGGCCAAAATACGTGCCACGTCAGCCCTAGCCCGCGATCGCGGGTATTTTGGGTATTTTTGCAAAATTGAAAAAATTTAGGGTATTTCGGTAACAGTTGGTCAAACTTGGGGTATTTTAATTAATTTCCCTATATTATATACCACACATGCATATATCTTCATATATATTTAATATGTAATCTTTATATATATAAAAGGAAAACCTAATATATATGTGGTGGCACCATGAGATATGAGTATTCTCAAATGGTGGATTGTAGTTGAGTTATAGCTATCCCACATTGGTGAGGAGTTGAAATACTAGAACAAATATGTGTGTATAAAAAAGTTGGATGTGATGACTTTGTTTTCATTCTCATAGAGTTATCTTATTTTGGATAACCTTTATTTTGCATCATGAGATTATTCTCAAATGATAGATTGTGGTTGAGCTTTAGCTCTCCTACATTGGTGAAAAGTTGAAAATTTTGAATAAAGAGGTGTATAAAAAGGTGGATGTGATGCTTTTGTGTCCATTCTCATATGGTTGTCTTATTTTGGATGACCTTCTTTTTGCACCATGAAAATTGAGTATTCTCAAATGCTCAATTGTAGTTTACTTTTAGCTATTTCACATTGGTAACAAGTTGAAAAATAGAATAAAGATGTGTAAGAAATGTGAGTGTAATGCATTTGTGTCTATTCGTCGGTTTTAACACATAAGATTGTATTATTTTAGATGACATTTTTTACAAAAAATATCATCAATTATCTATATATATATATTAAAAAAAACAAAAGGTTATGAGATGACACCATGAGATATGAGTATTCTCAGGTGGTGAATTGTGTGGTTGAGTTATTGTTTATCCCACATTGGTGAAAAGTTGAAAAATTAAAATAAATATGTGAATAGAAAATGTGAATGTGGTACCTTTGTGCCCATCCATGATTCATAGGGCCATGATTCATAGATTGTTTTATTTTGGATGAATTTTTTGAAAAAACAAATAAAAATTATTATTGTATAAAAAATCAATCGATTAATATATCAATTAATAAAAATGTTAAAAACCAATAATTGAACTAAAGGTCATGATGTACACATTGTTGGGAAGTTAAAAAATTGAAATAATTAAATTTATAGATTAAAGAAGAAATAATAATCTATAATAATGTGGCAGTGTGAGATCTGTGTATTTCAAAATCTAGCATCGTGGTGGTGTTTTACTCACCCCACAATGATAAGTAATATAAGATTGGAGAATGAAAGTAATTATAAGATAACCTTTATTTTGCATCATGAGATTATTCTCAAATGATAGATTGTGGTTGAGCTTTAGCTCTCCCACATTGGTGAAAAGTTGAAAATTTTGAATAAAGAGGTGTATAAAAAGGTGGATGTGATGCTTTTGTGTCCATTCTCATATGGTTGTCTTATTTTGGATGACCTTCTTTTTGCATCATGAAAATTGAGTATTCTCAAATGCTCAATTGTAGTTACTTTTAGCTATTTCACATTGGTGACAAGTTGAAAAATAGAATAAAGATGTGTAAGAAAGGTGAGTGTAATGCATTTGTGTCTATTCGTCGGTTTTAACACATAAGATTGTATTATTTTAGATGGCATTTTTTACAACAAATATCATCAATTATCAATATATATATATATATATATATATTAAAAAAACCAAAAGGTTATGAGATGACACCATGAGATATGAGTATTCTCAGTGGTGAATTGTGTGGTTGGGTTATTGTTTATCCCACATTGGTGAAAAGTTGAAAAATTAGAATAAAGATATGAATAAAAAATGTGAATGTGGTACCTTTGTGCCCATCCATGATCCATAGGGCCATGATTCATAGATTGTTTTATTTTGGATGAATTTTTTAAAAAACAAATAAAAATTATTATTATATAAAAAATCAATCGATTAATATATCAATTAATAAAAATGTTAAAAACCAATAATTGAACTAAAGGTCATGATGTACACATTGTTGGGAAGTTAAAAAATTGAAATAATTAAATTTATAGATTAAAGAAGAAATAATAATATATAATAATATGGCAGTGTGAGATCTGTGTATTTCAAAATCTAGCATTGTGGTGGTGTTTTACTCATCCCACAATGATAAGTAATATAAGATTGGAGAATGAAAGTAATTATAATAAACAAGGAGACTTGACTTTTGATTAATAAAAGGATTGCTTGGCTAGATATTCTTTATGGCTAACCTTATTTTTCTTAAAAAACTATTTATTTAAGTAAATAAATTGATAGATAAATGTATAGAAATCATTATATTTCATCAAATTATATAATATTATCAAATGTTGAACCGTGATGTTTTTTTATTATCTCACAAGTCACAAGAAGATGTAAGTATTATCAAATCTTGAATTAAGATGATGTTATCCACATTGATAGAAAGACGATAAATTTGGAAGAATTAGTGAGTATGTAAAGTAAATGGGAGTCTTATTTAATTATCCCACATCGACGGAAAGACAATAGATTTGGAAGAGGGTGTTAGTATATAAAAGCTGGAAGAGATGTCTTATTTGTTTATCCCACATCGGTGAAAAACGATAGATTTGAAAGAAGAGGTTAGTATATATAAAAGGTGAATGAGATGTCTTATTTGGTAAGTCCACATCTACAGATTGGTAACAAATTTAGAACAATAAGCAAGTAAAGAAAAATGTGGATAAGATGCTTTACAAGTTTAAAAGAGTTTGTGATAACTTATTTGGTTGTCTTTTTTTAGTCGACCTATTTTGCTAAAAATCAGTTTTTATTAAATATTAACCTTTATATAACTTAATTTATATAAAAAGAACAACCATTATTATGAGTCACTTTGTGAGATTTCAGTATTCTCAAAAGGCATAAGATTGAAGAATGAAGGTAATTATAAGAAATAAGGGATAATTTTGATAGTAAAAAATTTAGTTAGCTAAATATGTTTTAGCTCACGATTTGAATCCATAATAAATTAGCAAGAATGAAGGATCTCAAAGAGAAGGTCGATACTATATGAAAATGTACCACTTATGAAAATACATTATATTTTTAAAATTGTATCTCATTAAATATTAATGGAGAAACTACGTTTTATCTTAACTCAACTCGGTCAAGTACTTAAAATATTTATCGCTACCGCGTAACGCGCGAGATGGACACTAGTTTTTATTAAAGTCGTATATATGGATGATTAATAAGTAAATGACATGAGCTAGCTTCTAAAACAAGACACTTGACCAACTAATTTAAAAAAACAATGTATATATATATATATATATATATATATATATATATATATATAGAGAGAGAGAGAGAGAGAGAGAGAGAGAGAGAGGAAGATTCAAACAAGAATGCTAACTATTTAAAAGAGCAAAATTATAGTAATCATGTGCAAAATCACATGTGATTTACATTGACGGTAAAAAAATAAATGCGTTATCATCTGAACCCACCCCTATATATATATATATATATATATATAGGGGGCATTCAAGAGAGAACTTTTAGAAAATGGTTCTTTGAAGAGAAAATAAAGTAATTAAAACGTATATTGTTTTGAGTAGTCATATATTATATACCACACATGCATATATCTTCATATATATGTAATATGTAATTTTTATTATATATATAGAGAGAGAGAGTTAGGTTCAAACGAGAACACTAACTATTTAAAAGAGCACGATAATAGTAATCATGTGCAAAATCACATGTGATTTACATTGACGGTAAAAAAATAGATGCGTTCTCATCTGAACCCATCCCTATATATATATATATATATGTTGTACAATTGCTAACATCTTATATACCAAACTAACCTTGCTTATACAAGGTGGTTTTGATGAGGATATAATTTCAGTCGCGGATTCAAATTTCAAAGTGAGTTGTCAACATAATGACACAGACGTGAGTTAAGAGAGGAATGATAAAAACCAAAATGACTGATTATATATAGAGAGAGCTATGATACCCTTTTACCTTTTTAAATAATTATATCAGCAGTTGATTTTTTTTCCGTACTTTGTACTTCTTGATGAATCGTTTTACTTATGAAATCTGAATAATGGAATTTAATTCCTATTCTACCCATTTTTTATCTACTCCACCATCACCACTACGGCCAAATAATATTATCATCATATAGGGATATTTTGGTATTTTTTATTTATTATATTTTAATTTAAAAACTACATTCTGTCAACAAAACATGGAGATCCTAATGCATTGAGAGATTCAATTCGAATTCTTGCCAACCAAATTCGTGGTAGAAAATTATAATCATTGAATTACATTCCAATTCTATCAAATGCTCTTTAAACTTTAAAAGATCCCTAATAACAGATGTAGTAAATTTGTTCAATAACCATAAATTCGGTTGTGACGTCACAATAGTCGTCGTCGTCGCATAGGCCTACAACGACGAAATATTGATCTTTAGCGACGACTTTTGTTGTCGCAAAGACTAGATTTGCTGTAGTGGACAAAAAAGAAAACATTAAAATATTGATGAAATCAAATGGTTTTTATAGCAGTCTTTATAATTTGGATAGTTGATAACATTTAAAAATCAAGTTATCAAATTAAAAATACATTACTCTTATTTATTGTATATAACATCCCAAAAAAAAAACTATTCAACCTATGCATATCCCACAATCATTCAAATATGAGTTAATGGGTCACTAGGATCACTTGAATTTGATCCCATTTTCTTTTCTTCTCTTCAATTATGTCCCAATGACCTTCAATTCATGCTTCCATCAAATATTATATCAATACGCAACTTTAATCACCCCAACTAAACATTTTATCAAGCCCAATTCATCATATTGTCCGAAAGCTAATGCATAACCACCTACTAGTGAACCCCTCATTATGCATGTGATGACTAATATTGATTCATAAATCAGTATATGCACCTTTAATCACCACATATAAACATCTTATGAAACCACATCCTTAAATCACTGGATGTCCCCTTAACAATAGCTTCTTCTCCGTCTTCTTTTAACTGTCCTGCTTCCTATTTAGTACCAAATCCTTTTATCCAAATCCATAAGGTTTGGTGTGTCTGTTGTGTTCTTGAAGTTAGAAAACAAATGGAGCAGCCTCAGTCGGTCGCTTCTCCAACGCACTGTTTTCAATCAAAAAAACACCATATGAATCTCGATCAAAGCAATTTAAGTATGAACTAATGAGATATTATTTCATTCTTTACCTATGTTTTCGTCTGCCATTGTAAGAGTAGGATGGTTTTTGTAGGTTCTTGTCGTTGAGTTTGAGGGGATTAGGGTTCATCTAATTAAAAACCATATCGTCCTTAATGGAGAGTTTTAAGGGATTTTGTTTCCATGAATTGGAGTTACCAAGAATACCAGGGGTGAATTGTGAAGATGAATTTCCCAAAATGCCCCTAGATTCACCAAAATTGACAAAAAAATGAGTTATGAATATATAAAAAATAATATTAAATACCCCTAATTACTATCAACCGTAGATCATAATATCAATGGATATGATTAGGGTTGTAAGGGTTGTTTCATTTGTGAGGGTTGTAGATTATACTACCTCTATGTGTGTGTGTGTGTGTGTTTGTATAGACAGAAATAATGAAATAAATTATATATATATATATAGTGTTTGGTTCATGTGAGACCGACCTGTTTTTCGTGAGACCCATGAGACCATATTTTTACACTTGAAACTTCATAGCAAAACATTGTAAATGTAAAAAATAATCGAACATTCACAACAAAAACATTGTGAAGGTTGCCTTCACAGTGTTTTGCTGTGAAGTTTCAAGTGTAAAAATGTGGTTTCACGAAAACAGTTTGAGCATCCGGATGACGGTAGTGTGACCGGAGATATTTGGAGGGCATGGGTTGAGACGTTGAGTGCCGACTAAATTCATGCACATAATTTATTTTGAAATAAATTGTATCAGTTATTTCTTGTGTTTCGAATCCTCTTGTGGATTGAGTTACAAAATCTCAGTAAATGGTTAACACACACACAAGATTTTAAATCATGGTTTTGAACATGCATGAAAGTTGTTTTATTGCGAGAGTTGCAAACTCCGTTGGAACTTGCATTATTTTATCGATTGTTCGACGTTACTTTTGGATACAGTGATATCCATATTTTGATGTATTTAAGATGTTGGACAAGTAACTACGGCTTATGACTTTAACATTGGATCTCCTCCACATATGTTAAGGTTTGGACGGAAGGTTATCTTCCATTATGTCTATGTCGAGTTTTATTGAAAAAGCTTTATTTAATGCATGACTTATTGAGAAGTGTTGTTCATAGGGTGTTACAACAAAGAGAGAATTTTTGGGAATTTTGACATTTCAGTCATGATTTTGCTTTATGCAATTTGATTTTTGGAAGCGAAAGTTTTAGCTTCATTTGGTTGAGTCAAGGCAATTAAGCCCATGGAGTTTTACGAAGTTTCGTTTTACGACGTGTTGGGTCGTGTGAGTGCAATTTTGTAAGGTGCATACTTTAGTTATTGCGTGAGTTGATTTTGGATTATATTGGGCATTTTGACTCATTCAGGTTTTGTTGAGAAGTGTTATTTAAGCCGTAAGGCCACCAAATGGAACGTGTTAGCACGTTTTGTTGCAATTTATCTAATTGTACGAATTAATTTATACGTGGCATGAGTAATGCATGAAAGAATATGCAGATTGTATTTCTTAACGATTGGCTTTATGTGCTTCCGACTAGTTGACTATTTTATTGTCCTTTCTTGCAAACACATGGTATTGATCTAAGGGTGTGCATAAGTTGGTAGTCACTAACCCTCGAAGGCTTTGGTAAATGTATCGTGAATGAAAATGTTTTATAAATTCATTACATAATTGAGGGTCGTTTGGCCAAGATATGTTTTAATGTTGTGTGAATAATGCATGGTTTACACTACAAAACATTTTGAAAACACGAACGTGTGAGTCGTTGACCTTTGGTCAATTTTTGGGATTAATGGATATTTTGGAAAATGGTAAGCCTTTTTGGTTTTGGAGAAAGGTGTGTATTTCGAGTATTTTAATAAGTAAAATTCAAGCGTTGACATCTCCGCGTTTTATATTACAAGTGTAAACTTTGGAGTAAATGCTCCGTGATGGAGATTTTGGAAAATTATTTGTCCTAACCTAGAGTGCGTGGGATTGCGTAAACTTTTGGAACATTAATACACACTGTTTGTACGATTCGAAATTGAAGTCGATTTAAACCCTTTTGATGTCAACCAATTACAAACGCTTATTTTATCCCAAGCTTTGGGGAAAACACGTTAATGTGTGGGTATGGTCAAAAATGTTTTACTCTTATGTCATTACATGACTAGATGAGAATATTTGATTATTGATTTAAAGAATTTCATCTTTTGAAATTTGTTACGAATGATCTGATACATGTAATCTCGTTTCAAGAAAACCACTAAGAGAGTGTTACAAGCTTGCATACTTATTCCAAATTTGAATCTTCCTCTTGACTTTTAGTCGACATCTTTGAATGATGAAAACGTATTGAGTTTGTCTTTAAACTTAGAACTGACGCAGCTCACTTTATGTTTTTACCAAAGTACATTTATGGGATTGTTTCACCGATTGTGAAATAAACTGACGTGTGCGTACTCTAGTGGTAAATTTTGTTTCATGCTATTCATGATTTAAAAAGGAAATTTTTGGAATCGGGTGACATTGAAACCCTTTTTGAGGCACGTATAGACCTTTTGGTTGCACATTATTTAAAGTGGGAAATTACCTTACGTGTATGACATAGATCAATCCATGAAAATGTGATGGTGTGAGTCCTTTGGAAAAGAGGGTTTCCCAACCCAAGGTTTTATTTCGGGTTTTCATGGATTCAAAGTATTTATTGGCAAAGGTGTGTGTTGCTATGTTTAATGTCATTTTATGACTTTTTATGAACTATCTTTTGAGTCAGTTGAGCTTATTGCTCAGTATTGGATTTTATTAAGTCTTGGGGACATTTGTCCAGTTTTGATAGCTCAAGTTGAGTCTTGATCATGATTTACGTTATTGGGAAATTGCATGTTTGAATGCATCTGTTTACTGATTTGGGGTCGTGTATGTTATAGACCTTGTTTGCTATGGATCCATAGGCTTTTGAGTTTCCCCAGTTTACGAGACGATAGTTTCTCTTTTGTAGCACGGAATAGGCATCGGGTTCCATGATAAGTAGGGCGTGGGCCTATATGGTCGGGCGTCGTCTCATGGGCAGTAAGGTGTAATTCCGTATGTGCTTAGCACGGGATAGGCATCGGGTTCCATGATAAGTAAGACGTAGACCTAGATGGTCGGGCGTCGTCTCATGGGCAGTAAGGTGTAATCCCTAATGTGCTGTTGTGGATTTGGAATTTTGGAGTGACCCAATGTATAGACCTGGGGTGGTTGAAGTTAGGGGCTCTCTTTAGTCTCGCGGACAATAGATCTGGAGTGATTGAGCTCAATTTACAAGAGTAATCCACGTGAGTGTTTTTATTGCATAGTAGGTGACCCACTTTAGTGTTCCGTCACGTGCAATGTATACGGGTGTCCCCCGTCACCGAAAGGTGTTATTTTGGGTATTTGTGTTTATCCATGTTTTCGGTGACGTATCATATTTATGTGAAAGGTTTCTCCACGTTATAGGAGTTATGGGTTATGTTTTATCCATGTTTTGGAAGGTTTGGGAATAATGGCGAGTTGAATTATGAATTTAATCGTTTTGAGTATCAAATGCTATTTCACCTTTCACGTTGATTTTGGAAATGAGTCTATTTTGGAAATCATGTTATATTGAAGATTTCAGCATGGGATTTGTGTGAGTTGAAAAAGGGGTGATTTGCAATTAAAGTAAACTCTTTTGAAATCATGACTAAAACTACATCCCTCTCGATTTATGAATTTATATAGTCATGATAAAACTCTTGAACTCACTAGGCGTTAGCCTAACCCTTTTTATTTGTCGGCATGTGCAACAGGCTCAGGTTGGGAGTAGCTTTAGCTACACTGTGAAGTGGCGAGTGCTAGTAGAGTTCACGAGAGGTGACTTGATTAGTGAATCTTCCGCATTTATTTGGGACTAGCAACTTGTGTTGTGTTAAGTAACGTCCGTCTTAAGTTATTAGTTGTGGAAATTATGAAGTTTAAATTCCGAGGTATTTTCAGGAATGATTTGTAGAAATGATTTTATCTACTTTTGGTTATTTTATTGAAATTAAAGTTAGTTGCTCGTTCCAAATTTGAGGGTGTTATATCCTGAGACCTCGACCCAATTCGGACGACCTCCTCCTACTCCGGCGACCTCCTTTCACCGGTGGAGACCTCCTCCCACTCCGACGACCTCAACAAATTCTGGAGAGTTTATGATTTCCATTTATTTATTGACTATATGAAACTTTCAACTTCCATAAACTGTTTTTTCGAAATTTTTAAGTTCATAATCTGTTTGTTTGAGTTTCATAAACTGTTTTTTCGAAATTTCAAGTTTTATCAGCTGATTTTTTTGAAATAATCATGTATTTTTTGAAGTTTCGTATATTTTTCTACAATATGAATATTCATTTATTTAAGTTTCATATTGTAACACCCTAAAAATAGGGGTAAACAAAAACTTTCATAATATGAAAGAGCGGTACTTAATCATAAATGAGCCATCCCAAAAAGGGGAACTTTGAGTACATTGGTTTAAATTACGATTGTGTATAAGGATCGAGTTATAACAACCAACTAATCTGAATCCTAATGAGGAAATAAGATTACAAAAAGGTTGTCATTTCTAAACGTATAAATCTTCTATGGTTCGTATCCCAAAAGCATATCCCCGTGGCTCACACGCTCCGCCTAATCTTTCTTAACAACGGCTCCGCTAGAACCTGAGATCCAAAGCAACATTCAAACAAGTGTCAAGACAAGGCTTGGTGAGTAGTTCCAAAAGAAAACACATAGCAATTAATAGCATGATTAAATAAGAAACATTATTCGGTTTTCCACATGTACATTTGAAGTCAATGGAGGAGACCCATAACACCAAGAAGTTCCACCCAAAGAGTCGAGATACCTTAGTGTCATCCGCATAAAAGCGACACCAAAGGCCCGACACACCGGGGATACAACGAAGGCATTGCCCCATGGTGGCGAGGGTCTAGGCACATACCCGGAAGGTGGTGCCCAAGACTATGTCCTCCTAGTGAATACTTAACTTGATTCATTCAAAGCCCAAATTAGACACCAATCATGTCCATATGCTTAATCAATGCAAGAGCTTCCAATTGTAGTACATAAATCACCATCCAATAGCACATGCTCCACATATAAGGATGTACATAGGTCATGTAGGGTCATGCGTACCCAATAAGCCACATGGCTACATAGCTTAATCATTAATACATGCTTAATTGTTGATCCAAACCCTCAGTGATTTGATAATGACTCTCTGAGAAACACTTAGTGAAAATTGTAAGTAGACAATATGTATTAGAGTTTCACTATCGCTGATAAGTACTATGGCTTTACAGTAATGCTGATAGGAAACTCATGCTCTTTAATTTATACATTCAGCGAAACTGTTCATCAGCATGCCCTGAGCCTGTTCAGTCTTGTTGATGATCGTTGATAGTTTTAGTTGTTTACTTATGATCCCTGAAGACCAGTTTCACGTCAACAAATGTTCTACACTGAAGTCGAAGATCAAGCCAAAGAACCAGCGACAAGTCTACTAATGAACTGATGCGGATATCAGCGAAGCCAAGACCTGTCCACTCAACGTGAAGTTACAAGTAGAAAACTTCAGCGAGCGCTGAACTTTATCACTCGCAGATAAAGTACTGTTCAACGAACGCTGATCATGAAGTTTCCTCTACAAGTTACTTTTGTCTTATCCCCTTGCACGTCTCCGTACGAACTGTCAGAACGGACATCCCTTTTGTCCAGAATCGTACAACCAACTCTGATTCTACACTGTACATCATGCGGCTACTAAGGTTGTCTACAAAGGTCAAACCATGCAACCAATCAACTGCTGCCACGTGTAAAGTTGTACTGCTATGCATTAAACGCATGCAGTATATAAGAAGAACTCTACTTCAGAAATGAAACGCTCGGCCATTCTTCTTCTCTCTACTACTTAGTGTTAGAATATTAGTCTTTAATATTCTTATCTCCTTTCTGTCTTAATTCTAGTGCAAGAAACTTAGTGTTCTCATAACTTGTTTAGATTAGGTTTAATCCTTAATCTTGTTCCGCAACAAGTTGTAAATTGTTTGATAAATATCAATAAACAATTTAGAAAAGTAAAATCTGTGTGTTTGTATTCAACCCCCCCCCCCCCCCCCCTTCTACAAACTTGTATAACCCTTTCGGGACCAACAAGTGGTATCAGAGCAGATTGTTTAATCTCATAAACAAGATCTTGCTTATACTAATCTTTTCTCTTCCTTACTATTTCTCATTATGACTACCAACACAAACACAAACTATATTGACAATGGTTCTCTTGCAAAACCCCCTAGATTTTCCAGAGATAACTTTAATCTATGGAAAAATAGGATGATACTCTTCTTAGAAGGTGTAGACCCTACTACGCCTTATTACATCGAAAACGGCCCATATATTCCTGTTAGAATTGGTCCTGAAGTTCCAGGCAATGCTACTAGAGCTGCCATTCCTGAAAGATTGGTTCCCAAGGAAATTCATATGTGGACTGATGAAGATAAGATGAAAGTGGCTATTGACACCAAAGCCAGATCCATTCTTTCTATGGCTCTTCCTTACGAAGTCTACCATTCCGTCATGAACCTGAAAACCTCCAAAGCCATGTGGGACACAATCTGTGTTCAATATGAAGGAACGTCTGAAGTCCAGGACTTAAGAAAGATCAACCTGGTAAGACAGTTCGAAAGCTTCATTTGTGGTAAGAATGAATCTCTATCTGAAGTACATCAACGCTTTAACTGCTTAATAATAGATTTAAAGACTGTTGGTAAGGAATATTCTAACTTTGAAGTTCTGACAAAGTTCTTAGAATGTTTACCTGAAAGCTGGGACAGTTATTCAATGTGTCTCAAGCTATCTAAGGATCTAAAATCTATGACTCTTTCTACCTTATATGGCACTATGCTCAATCATGAGCAATCGAGTCATCTTAAGAAAAATCTTGCAAAAGATTCCATAAGCACCCCAGTTGCTTTAATCTCAGAGTCACCTTCCACTCAGCAATCCACTGTCACTATCACTGAGTTGGAAACTAACTCTGAATGCTCATCAGATGCTGATTCTTCAGATCTTGATGAATCGATGGCTCTCCTATCTAATAAGTTCAGGAGATTCGCAAAAAAGAAAAATTTCAGAAAGAACAAACCTCTCGCACTCATTGACAAGCCTAGATCATCAACTCCTCTTGATAAGGCTACTGCTACTTGCTATAACTGTGAAAAGATAGGACATTTTGCTAGCGAGTGCAGGTCAAAGAAAGTTTCTAGACCCTCATCTTTCTCCAAGAAATCCTCTAACCCCAGGGCTAGAGATGACAAGTACAACAACCTGAAAGAAAAGTATGCAAAGCTGAAAGGCTTTAAGAAGAAAGGAAAAAGGCCTGATGGCTGACTTTGATTGGGCTGCTTCTGATGAAGAAGAATCATCTGACTCTGAATATGATGATGAGGCCAATCTCTGTCTCATGGCCAAAATTGAAGATGAGGAAGAAAATTCCGACATTCCCTCTACTTCAGCCTCTGCTACCAAGGTATCACCTTCTTTCTTTACACATATTTTAGATATTGATGAAGCTGATAGTCTTCGAAAGATCGATCTCCTGACTATGAGTTTATATGATGCCATGAATGGTAAAACTGTTATTGAAAATCAAAACCTTGATCTCGCTGAACAACTTAAAAATTGTCACCTTCAAATAGAAAAGCTTTCTAAAATTGAAGAGGATTTAAAAGATCAAGTTCATACAAATCAGCTAGTCAAAATCGAGCGCGAAGAAGCTATCGCTGCATTAAAAGCTGAAAAAGCTACTGTTGAAGGATGGTGTAAATCCTCAACAACGATCACTGAGATAATTAAGTCTCAGATTCCCCTGAGTGACAAACGTGGTCTTGGTTACAAAGCTGACGCTGAAAAACCAACCACTGATCATTCCATGCTTAAGTTTGGAATGTTCGTGTCCTCAATCCCTGACACTTCCTCATCTCAGTGTTCCTCTTCAAAAACTCCCATCCCTGAGGAAAAACCTACCTTAATCACTAAAGATAAAGGTAAATAAAAAGTTTTAAATCAAAAACCTCAGAAGGGTACCTTTGTACCAAAACTGAAGGCTTCTAAAGCTTCAGTGACTTATCCCTCTACTTCTAAGAACAAGATCCCTGGATTTATTCAGCGATCTACTCCTAGAATCAGAGTGGATATTATTGGTAAGAAATCCGAAGAACTGATTGTTCCTCCCATTTCCAATGCCAAAGGTATACTTGGTGCTAGCCCTGCTCATTTAAAAGTAAAGGGTAAGCATGCAAATGGTCCTAAAGCTACTTTTAGCTATAGGAAATGTTAACACTGTGGACTTACCGATCATATTGCTAGTAAGTGCCCCACAACCACCAAAGCTGAAAAATTAGCTAAGGTGAAGATTTCTGCCCCCAAGGCAAAGAAGACCACTGAGGTTAAGAAAGTAACCAAAGTGAAGACAAGTTCTGAAGCTGAATCTTCAAATGCTGCGAAGATTGTTGAACCTTCCACTTCCTCTACCACCACTGACATGTGTGGACCCATGGTTAAATGGGTGCCCAAGTCAAACTAATCTTCCTTTGTTTGCAGGTTCGGAAGGGTATATGGTATCTTGATAGCGGATGCTCTAGACACATGACCGGAAAGAAAAAACTGCTCACTGAATACAAGGAAGAGAAGGGTCCCTCAGTGACCTTCGGTGGAAATGGAAAAGGCTATACCCGAGGTTTTGGTGTACTCTCAAATGGTACAACAACCTTTGGAAGAGTTGCATATGTTGAAGGACTGAAGCATAATCTTCTAAGCATTAGTCAGCTATGTGACAAGGATAACAAAGTGATTTTCACTAAAGAATCCTGCTTTGTCCCTGACAAAAAGGAGAAGATAGCTCTCAGCGGTTATCGTCAGGAAAATGTTTATGTTATAAACGTGGACTCCACAACCACTGAGAACTCCTGTTTCTTCTCAAAAGCCACATCTGATGTCAACTGGCTATGGCACAAGAGTGTAACAACCCAAACTAAATTAAAGCATACATAGCATTAAAATTAAACAATTACAAAACTGGTCCATAAAATTTCATTGCATCTCGTCTACATAACTTAGGTTGGCGGAAACAACCTATACACAACTGAGAATATCTACCACTAAAAGTATGAGTGGCGCTGTCTCTATCTGCATCTGTCCTCTATCATGCTCTTGCTCACTTACTCGAGCCTCCTACTATCTGCTTACCTGAAAAGGTTTAGTTTGGAAAATGCGAGGGTTAGACCACGAGGTCTAGTGAGTCCCTCCTGACAGTTCTCAAAATCATTTTAAAACAGTTTATAATTTTCACATATAAACACTTTCACAACCTTTTCATATAAAATCATTCACGGAATAGGTCCGCCCCATAAAATCATTCACGGATAAAGGTCCGCCCCCTTCGTAAATTGGCACCCTGAAGTCACCCTAGGGTGACAACGAGTCAGTCTCATGCTGCCTTATGGGGCCACACTACCCCTGACATAAACGGGTCACACCTCCCGACATGAGCTGGCGGGCCACACCCCCCGACTTAGCCAATTTACACTCAAACAATGTATGCATACATCCCACATAAAACTTTAAACATCTTTCATGCAATTATAAGCATAATGATAAAACATGGCATTTCTCATCATATAATCATTTTAGGAAAACACTTTAAAAGCCACACGTTTTAGTTTAGAAAACTCACCTGGCTTGCTCGCTCCGACGCTTCACACTTACACTTCCGATCTCTAGGTAGACACCTATTAACCAGAAAAGTGCATCTGTAAGTTCAGGATCTTATCTTACAATCAATGTAGAAACCAGTAATTGAGAATTTGTATGATCAAGCCCAATTGTATTCAATGATGAACAGAATTACATATCTAAGAGAGAGAGAATCTCAAAGATTACAAAGAATGAATACAAAGTTATACGGGAAAAATCAATCAGTTAGCAACGAAGAGCTAACTACTATTTATACTGCAACGGACATCTTAAAGCTACAATACAAATAAGAAAGACTAATAAGAACATAACACGTGTCCTAATTAGTTTATAAAATACTAAGTAAAGTATCTCGTCATAAGTTCTGAACAGGTAGTTCAGAACTTCTGAACATTCTTCGGATAACGCATCTCAGATCTTCTGACTCCTTAACTCAGACATCTGACTTTTCTTCCCAGACTTCTGATTTCTCTTATCAATACTTCTGAGCTTTCACAGTCAGACCTCTGACTTCTCTACTCAGAACATCTGAGTCTTCTTATCAGATCTTCAACACTTGGTTTATTGACAAAACTTCAGATCTAACAGCATCACAATCTAATAATTTAAATTCAAGCCTTCTTCCGAAAGTACCCTCAATTATCTTATTTGGTGAGTCACGTTTCTAACCCAATTACTTACGTTCCGGACTTTACTTACCAACTCAAGTCATTAATTCAGGATTCCCTAAATCTTAAATTCCGAGATACCGGCCCAAGAAGGTAGTCCATACTTACTACCACAAGTGTTTGCCTTAAATCCCAACTTAGAAATTGTGGACTTAAGGTTCACTTAACAAATCTCAAATTTCCAAATAAACTAATCGGTCCATTATATAATCCATTATGTTTACCAACATTAGCCCTTTTATTACTACACATCATGAACCACGTGGCCTGCACTAAAATTTGACTCCAAATTGCTTTTGACAACAACATAGCACGTGGCCCAAACACTAAAACCATGCTAATAATTGAAAATCCTTGCTCTTGAATTTTAGTGTGGCCTACGGCCCAAAACCCCAAGTCTGCAAACACCCGGATCGGTAAAACAAATACCGGGATTCGATTTATGGCACCCAATACCGGGAGTAAGAAACACCGGGGCTACATGAGACCGTGCCAGTAAATCGCATAAATAAATACACCGGGACTCACTCTAGCGGTACTTAGGATACCGGGATTGAAAACTACCGGGCTTATTCTCACAGTTCATCAAATTCTCATGACAGCAGGTGAAAATGGAGATGATGAGATTACCTGATAGAAAATCACTTTGTTGAATGAATCCCAACTAACCCTTTTCTTCCGTTTCACGATTGATGATCCTTTCTCTTCAAAATGCATAAGAGCTCCAAACCCCTTTTCCTCTCCTCTCAAATTGTTCAGCCGCCACCGCCGGCGACCACCACCGGCAGCCGACTGTCGGCGTTCCTTAGTCGAAACCTCCGGTCTCCTCCTTGTCGCCGGCGAACTGCAACAACCTGCGCCAATCTCCTTTTCCCCGTCTTGCCACCTCTTCTCTCGGTTCTCCCTTCTCGATGAGCAGCAACACACACACACACCCATAACTTCTTCTTTAACCTTCTCTTCTCTCCTCTCTCGATGTCTCTCTCTCTCTCTCTCGATGTCTCTCTCTCTCTCTCTCTCTCTCTCTCTCTCTCTCTCGTTGTCCCTCTCTCGCCGTCTCTTTCTCTCATCTTTCTCTCTATCTTTGGTTCTTCTCGGCGCCCCACAGAACCCACACACACACAACCACAAAACCCTAAAAGTTGTTTTCCTATTCTTCTAAAAAAAACGACGCACGAAGATGAGGGAATTAATTTCCCAGTTTTTCATTCTTTACCCTCCTACTTTTCTCAGCAACCAATTTTACACCTTAGTTTTTTTTTTCTTTTTAATAAAAACACATTACTTATTTTGGGGTTATTACAATCTCCCCTCCTTAATGGAATTCCGTCCCGGAATTCACTCCAAAGATAATCGGCGAAATTAATTATCAAAGCTTAATTCTCAACTCTCGGAATAAATCTTTCTAATAACAAAACAATACCAACATACTTTCACGCCTTAGCTGCGCAATTCTGATGAAATTCACAATCTTTGCTTATAACAGGAAAATCCAATCAGCTTATATTTCATCTTCCAAACAAACCTAATAATTCAAGGGTCTTACGAACCTCGGGTCCAATATTCTTTCTATTAACAACAATGACCATAAAATCTGACAGCTATAGATATAAAGTCATCCCGACTTTCTTACTTGGATTTATCTTTAATGATTCCTTAACGATCAGTGTGTTAAACTCAATAACACTTTCCCACGAACTCTCGTAATCCATTTTATAAATCATAACATGTGAACAAAGGTTGTAAGCATCTCAACACTTACCACTCCCTAATTATCCTTATCTGCTTCACGACCACATTAACAATTTCCGAACTCAACTGCCTTTCTCGACTAGTGCAAAATAATCACTGATCCTTACCGCACAAAACAATACAATTTCCTTCTGTTTATCTCAAACAACCTTAACTTGACCAACGCATTTCAATTATAATTATCAACCTATTCCAATAGATAAACTCTAAATGAGACGCAGTTCCTTTCTTTCTATCAGCCATAAATTATCATATATAATAACTTAGCATCAACCTCTCGTTATGCGGGTATTCACAAAATCCATTAGTCAAAACTGATTCCTTAACTAACAACTCCCCCCGAGTACCCCAACAATTCAAAAAATTTAAAATAATTTAAAAAAATTACTTATTCCATCATACTGTCATCAACTTCTCTCTTTAACATATCAATTCTCCCTTATCAATTCTTAGTAAGAATCTCGGTAGTATTGTAACACGTCCAGTAATAACGAATAAATGTCATTACTTAACACATCTATAAAATTTAATCAACCAATCAAAGGCTTATACATCTATCATGACGTTTCAAATCAACTAATGATCATACTACCACTCCGACCCATAATCATCCCCATGTCATAACCAAATTTCCAACTGTTTCCTTCTAGGATCATTCCCTCACACATAAGAAACAACTCATGCTCTTTAGAGGTTAGCATTTACTATAACACAATTTGACTAACACACTCTTCATCCTCTTTAAACTTCCAATGATCCCAACATATACCTACTTAGAGACTCTTACAACCAAAACACTTGGTTTCTCCTTTGGGTAATCACTCCCTTCTGCCCCGACATTCTATTCTGACACAAGACAAATCACAACGCCAACTTACCAACCACGTGCTCCAACAACTTGATTAACCAATTGTACACCTCACTCGGAACCCCCGAAAAGGCTTCCATCTTATACTTCCTCTCCCTATCGTCACACTACTACAACACTGACTGGCACATCTATCTAGGCAATTGTTGCCACTACTCGACCGTACATTCTCCACCCATAACATCTCGCTGCAGACCAGGTCTCCCATGGTCATTCGTGCACAACTCAAACTTACTCTCATGTTCTCCCGCATTAATAACCGAGTCTATCTCGCTACTTTATCTCTCCCCAACTCTAGTTGAACCACACCCACGAATTTCTGATTAACTCTAACATACTCGTTTCTTGCTAGCTCTTAGCGATCCCAAACCATTGCATAAACAGGGCACATTCCCTCACAGAAAGACATAATCTATACACTTACTTTGTTCATACTAAATACTACATCCTTAACGAACCATCCACCTCCTAAGTAAAACGCTTATCTAAAGCAGCGGTCTTTCACTAGATTGACACCCCTACAGGGTGGTCCTTCAACTTTCAACCTTCTGATTTTAGTCTTCGACCTCATACACTTTACACAACTACCGACTCCGACGTCAAAAGATGACCTGTTGATACTTCCTTAACTTATTTTTCAACAAGAGTCCCTTACGGAACCTAATCCTTCTGACATATCATTATCGAATTTACATTTCGTCTTCCTCATTTCGAACTCACTCAAGCAACGTCAATATTACAAGATCACCTTTAAACTCTTATTCGACGTCGAGGATATTTCATCCCTACTTCATCCCACAACTCTTGACGAGTTGCTAATACTAACACCTTGATGACTTCCAGTCTTTCCTCCGGACACAACCGTTCTTCGGCAACTGTATTTCCAGATACCGACCAAGGGTACAGACCCTCATACAACCGACACTAAAATCCGTTGTTCACCTCTTCCCTTGAACACAAATACCAAAGCTATAAACGTTATTCCCTGGTTTGTCTAGCACCTCTCCACTCCAGGAGTTCTACCTTAGCTTAAAATGTAGTACTCTACGACCTAGTGAGTTCATAGCCTTCATGCATGACAACGCGATATATAAGTCATTTCACACTTTTTATTATTTTGAAGAAACAACGCCTGAAAACAACTTGGGTACACACGACCCCAACATTCTCATAACTCCAATGCCCTACACAACGATCTCGAGAATCGTTTGCATGCAACTCCCCGTAAAACTTAATCTTACTCCACCAAAATATGTTGTTACGACAGAAATATATTGGGTGAAAATCTTCTCATATGACAAAAATCCCGAAAGGAATTACCGACACGAAGTAAACAAGTCGGTTCTCACACTCATTTATTTAACTTCAACATATCAATACTCATTTTGGTTATAAAAGTTTTGCATTCAAACGTTTTCTTGACTTTTGCAACAATTTAACTTATCATGAAAAGAGTGGAATATTTTGCAAATCGTAAACCTCAAGACTTCATTGTGCAATGTAAATGGATTTGCATTTTTCTTTAAACATACGCTTGCATACGCCGACTCATTTTTGATCAAATTTGAAATTTACACATTTACTTTACTTATGAAAAATTTCATGTACCATGTACGAACTCAATGCACGAAACTTTACTTGCAATTGAAGGCTACTCACTCAAACAAGGTCAATCGCTCTACTCACGTAACTTATCATTGACACTCTACTTCCGACCAGAGATCGCCCTCTCGGCCTTGCAACAACTTGCTATACATACATTCAACGGTCCACTTACTCGACCATTTCATACTATTTTCGTTTTGATCGACTATCTCACTTTCCACTTCTACATGGTTTCATTTCACTATAGGTATCTTATTTCACTTACTCTGTCATTGAAAAGCTCTATCAAGAATTCAGAGCTCCATTGACACTTTCAAGATTTTGATACAATCCTTTCTTACCATCCCGACTGATCTATCCCATGATTTCTAGAACTGTGACTCTTCCGACACAGGAGCCCTACTCAACCTCAAACATTTATCCTTTCCAAAACCGCATAGAGCTACCTCTAAACGACTCATAACATTCTTTACAACATTCCTTCTTTACAACGTATACATACGTCACATCATAACTGATCTTTTACCATATCTACCCGACAATGGGTCTCAATCTACTTCTCAGGGATCTTACTAACATCTAAAGTACTGGCACGCGACATAACACTAGCTTTTGACTACCACTTCGGAATAATAAGGCAGGTTAAGCATATATATGTACCTGTAAGTTCGTAATTACACTGGCCAGGTGGAATTTCAAACTTACCTTACATGACAGTCCTCAGTACCCTATTAGTCCTATCTCTATAATAGTGTCCTCCTAACGCATTTCCTGATTCTCAGTTGTGATTTCTACTCCCAAAGTTTAAGTTTAGGCCCTTCCGGTCACCTAAATCCCTTAAACTATGGCTCTGATACCAACTGTAACAACCCAAACTAAATTAAAGCATACATAGCATTAAAATTAAACAATTACAAAACTGGTCCATAAAATTTCATTGCATCTCGTCTACATAACTTAGGTTGGCGGAAACAACCTATACACAACTGAGAATATCTACCACTAAAAGTATGAGTGGCGCTGTCTCTATCTGCATCTGTCCTCTATCATGCTCTTGCTCACTTACCTGAGCCTCCTACTATCTGCTTACCTGAAAAGGTTTAGTTTGGAAAATTTGAGGGTTAGACCACGAGGTCTAGTGAGCCCCTCCTGACAGTTCTCAAAATCATTTTAAAACAGTTTATAATTTTCACATATAAACACTTTCACAACCTTTTCATATAAAATCATTCACGGAATAGGTTCGCCCCATAAAATCATTCACGGATAAAGGTCCGCCCCCTTCGTAAATTGGCACCCTGAAGTCACCCTAGGGTGACAACGAGTCAGTCTCATGCTGCTCTATGGGGCCACACTACCCCTGACATAAACGGGTCACACCTCCCGACATGAGCTGGCGGGCCACACCCCCCGACTTAGCCAATTTACACTCAAACAATGTATGCATACATCCCACATAAAACTTTAAACATCTTTCATGCAATTATAAGCATAATGATAAAACATGGCATTTATCATCATATAATCATTTTAGGAAAACACTTTAAAAGCCACACGTTTTAGTTTAGAAAACTCACCTGGCTTGCTCGCTCCGAAGTTTCACACTTACACTTCCGATCTCTAGGTAGACACCTATTAACCAGAAAATGTGCATCACAATCTAATAATTTAAATTCAAGCCTTCTTCCGAAAGTACCCTCAATTATCTTATTTGGTGAGTCACGTTTCTAACCCAATTACTTACGTTCCGGACTTTACTTACCAACTCAAGTCATTAATTCAGGATTCCCTAAATCTTAAATTCCGAGATACCGTGTAACACCCGGAAAATCCTCGTAAGTAATAGTAGGTCTAATATTTCGTAATATTTTGACTTTTCAGATTATAATTGATATCCTAAGTAATACCTGTGACTTTTACTTGTTATTTGATAATTCCCTATAGGAATCAGTAAGTTTATTTCTTAAGAAAACTTATGAAAAATAGATGATGAAGTGGAATAGTAGATTTTATGGATTAGTTGGATGGGTATTTTGAATACGAGCCTAACAGTACTTTCCGGGGTAAAAACGGGGTTCTAACGAAGAAGTTACGGCCAAATTAGTATAAGTTGGAAGATTTGGCAAATAGAAGCCGGCGCCAATGGAGTGGCGCCGATCCATAGGCGCCGACGACTGGTGCCAATTACCTGACGTGCCAAATAGAGGGTTAAACCCACCCCTTAGTCATTACTCATCTCACTTTTCACTTAGAACTCTCAAAATCGAAATTTAGCTCTGCTCCTCATCTTGCAAACGATTTCTTCATAAAACCTAAGGTAATTTCATCTCTTAATCCTAATCTTATCCAAGTAAGTGTTATATGAATCTTAACAATTAAACTTCAAATAGGGCTTGCAATATTCATCTTCTTCTTGGAGCAATTAGGTTCAAGTATTCAAGTTAGGGTGTTAGCAATTGAAGAATTAAAGGTGAGTAACTTGTAATTAATTGTTTGTATTACATTTATATACTATTCCTCATCTTAATTTTGGTATAGTTAATGGGAAATCTTGAATAATATGCTCTTAATGGTTAAGAGAGAAATAAGAGGAGTTCAAGTAAGTTAATGTGGCTTAATTGTGTTTATTACTTTGCATGCCATAATAAATGTTGATGTTAAGAGTTTGGTTGGATTATATATCCATAGTATGTGATATTGAGATGATGACTTAATAGATGTCTTAATGATGAATTGATGGCTTAATGGTCCAAATGGATTTATTCTTGAAATGTAAACATGGTGGTTTATTGTTGAATTCTTATGGAATGTGAATTAATACATGTGGATGTATGTGAAATACATGGAAGTAGTATGGATTATGATAAATGGTTGGACCATTGCTAAAGTGCTTAATATGCTTTGAATCTTATTTGGAGTAACATATTTGGTATTCACTTAATTGGAGGAGCACCTAGTATGCATTGGAAGATATATTCATACATACCGTGGGGTAAGTGTATTTCGTTCATACCTTCGGATACCGTGGGGTTTTCCGTTGTGTTATGCCTTGTGACAATGCCGTGGGGTATCGATCAAGGTATATCTTCGATTTTGATGTAACTGGGTAGCGATATGGACCTTCTCCATGGAATCCAATTTGTGAGTGTATCGAATTGTTCTTCCTACATGTTATGATTATAACCTATGTATTATGTGTAAACCTCACTTAGGCTTTAAAAGCCTAACACTTGCTATGTGTTTAATGTGTTACAGATATTAGTGGTTCCGGACACAAGAAGGTTTAGAACGGGTGTGAGCTTGGGATTGATGTTGAAAGGTTAAAGAATTGGAAGATTGACATTAGAACTTCCCAACACTCTTTTGATCTTGGATTGCTATAGTATTGGGCAAACAAGCTAGTAGTCTTTTAGTAGTGGTACATTAACTAAATATTTATATTAATGGTTTTTGTAATGATGTTATGTACACTTTTACTTTAGCAATGTGTACCACTCTTCCGTTTTATGGAAGTTTTTGTTAACCCCTATTAGAGCTTTAGTTTAAGTGAACTAGGTATGACTATAGTATGCCTAGACTTAAGCTGAGGATAATAAGATCGAAACATGTTTGAATGGGTAGATATCATAGGATGGGAGAGTGTTAGAAATTGTGGAAATACAATTGTCGAAAATTATAATGATGGTAATAAGAATACTTGTATATTACATGTTCATAATTTCATCTAGCTAATGTTATTATGAATATGTTGATTATGTAAGTGTACTTGATCTCTATTATTATGGTAACTGATAAGTGTATTAGTACACAAAATTAGTCTGATTCTTACCTCATTCTCGTGTGCTTAATAGACTGAAATGGTAAATACTCGAAGTCATGTGCAGCAACCGCGTGATGGTCAGTCAGCATCTGAATCTACTGCTGACCAACCTGAAAATCGAGCAACAGCTAGACATTCTCCGAGACCACGTATTTTAGGCGGAGGAGCAGAAAATGTATCGAGACTTAACATTGGTACATCGAACCCAGTAGCGGAAGAAGATGCGCTTGAAACTCGGTTGAGGAATAGTATGCTCCGAGCTATGGAATCTGCTATGACTCAACAACAGGAGCGAATTATGAAGATGTTGGATGATAGAGATAATAGCATTCGACAACGCGAGACAATGGCAGAAAATGCTTTGAATGGGCAAGGTAATTTGGAAAATACTTTGAATACGGAAACAGATACGACTATTCGGGAAGGAAGAAAGGAACGGAGATGTACATACAAGACGTTTTTGGGATGTAGACCTCCAGAGTTTGCAGGAACTACTGATCCCACTAAATGTATGAATTGGATTCGAGAAGTCGAGATGTCTTTTGAAGCAAGTGAATGTGAAGACTCTCAGAAAGTTAAATTTGCATCTCATCTCCTTAAGGGTGAAGCTCTTACATGGTGGAACCTTACGCGATCATCAATCGCACCGGCATTGTTGGCCAAGTTCACATGGGCAGCTTTCAAAAAGAAAATTCTTGAAAAGTATTGTAGTGAGCGGGCACTAGACAAGATTGAAGATGAGTTCCGCGGGATGAAGAAAGGAGATATGTCAGTTATGGAATACTCAAGATTGTTTCTGGAGAAGTTAAATCTGGTAGAACACTTAGCCCCTGATGAGAAAACAAAGATAAAGACATATCAAAGGGGATTACCGGCTAGTATGAAGACTGCTTTAAGAAATGCTAAGGTTTCAACCATACAAGAGGCAATTGAAGAAACCTTGCGGATAGAAGATGATTTGGTTCAAGGAAAGTTGGAAAGTGGACCAACAAGTGAGAAAAGGAAATGGGAAGAGTCATCTGGAAATTTTCGTCAGCAAAGACCATTCTCGGGGAATGAAGTTGGAGATAATCGTAACGAGGCTAGATGGTGTAATCGATGCAGGAAATCTCATGTGGGTCCGTGTAACACTCGTCAGTATCAGGGTCCTCTAACTTGTAGTAAATGTGGAAAAGTCGGGAACTTAATGCAGGATTGTTCAATAAAAGGGGTAATTTGTTTTGAATGCCGTGAGCCGGGTCACGTGAAGAGAGATTGCCTAAGGTTGAAGACAGGCGGACCTGGGAAACCCAAGTCAGAACCACCGAAGGCAACGGGAAGGGCATTTCAAATGTCGACTGACGAGGCTAGAAGTTCAAAGGATGTGGTGTCGGGTATTTTTTTTTTTCTAAACTCCGTACCTGCGCGTGTTTTATTTGATTTTGGTGCAAGTTATTCATTCGTGTCATTATCATTTGTTCAAAAGTTGAGTTTTCCTGTTAGTCAGTTAGATGAAGCTTTGTTAGTAGAAATAGCTATGGTGAAAATGTTGTGGTAAGAGATATATTACTAAGATGTCCGCTAGAGATAGAAGGAAAGAATTTTCCAATAGATTTAATGCCAATTTTGATTGAGGATTTTGATGTAGTGGTTGGGATGGATTGGTTAGCAGAAATTCAAGCGGAAAATTGTGTGTGCTAAGAAGCTAATTCGTATACCATCTTCTGACGGAAACCCTATTGTTATATATGGGGATCGGAGGAAGGGAGAAATGGCGTTTATGACTATGTTGAAGGCGCGAAAATGTGTACACAAAGATTGTAAGGCATTCTTGGCATATGTGATTAATGCTAAGATGGAAAAGAAGAAAGATGGTTCAATGCGTATGTGTATAGATTATAGAGAGCTGAACAAGGTAACTGTGAAGAACAAATATCCACATTTGTTTTCTTAAATCTAAGATTTCGAGGACGAAATCTATTTCAAGTGGGGGAGAATTGTAACACCCGGAAAATCCTCGTAAGTAATAGTAGGTCTAATATTTCGTAATATTTTGACTTTTCAGATTATGATTGATATCCTAAGTAATACCTGTGACTTTTACTTGTTATTTGATAATTCCCTATAGGAATCAGTAAGTTTATTTCTTAAGAAAACTTATGAAAAATAGATGATGAAGTGGAATAGTAGATTTTATGGATTAGTTGGATGGGTATTTTGAATACGAGCCTAACGGTACTTTCTGGGGTAAAAACGGGGTTCTAACGAAGAAGTTACGGCCAAATTAGTAGAAGTTGGAAGATTTGGCAAACAGAAGCTGGCGCCAATGGAGTGGCGCCGATCCATCGGCGCCGACGACTGGCGCCAATTACCTGACGTGCCAAATAGAGGGTTAAACCCACCCCTTAGTCATTACTCATCTCACTTTTCACTTAGAACTCTCAAAATCGAAATTTAGCTCTGCTCCTCATCTTGCAAACGATTTCTTCATAAAACCTAAGGTAATTTCATCTCTTAATCCTAATCTTATCCAAGTAAGTGTTATATGAATCTTAACAATTAAACTTCAAATAGGGCTTGCAATATTCATCTTCTTCTTGGAGCAATTAGGTTCAAGTATTCAAGTTAGGGTGTTAGCAATTGAAGAATTAAAGGTGAGTAACTTGTAATTAATTGTTTGTATTACATTTATATACTATTCCTCATCTTAATTTTGGTATAGTTAATGGGAAATCTTGAATAATATGCTCTTAATGGTTAAGAGAGAAATAAGAGGAGTTCAAGTAAGTTAATGTGGCTTAATTGTGTTTATTACTTTGCATGCCATAATAAATGTTGATGTTAAGAGTTTGGTTGGATTATATATCCATAGTATGTGATATTGAGATGATGACTTAATAGATGTCTTAATGATGAATTGATGGCTTAATGGTCCAAATGGATTTATTCTTGAAATGTAAACATGGTGGTTTATTGTTGAATTCTTATGGAATGTGAATTAATACATGTGGATGTATGTGAAATACATGGAAGTAGTATGGATTATGATAAATGGTTGGACCATTGCTAAAGTGCTTAATATGCTTTGAATCTTATTTGGAGTAACATATTTGGTATTCACTTAATTGGAGGAGCACCTAGTATGCATTGGAAGATATATTCATACATACCGTGGGGTAAGTGTATTTCGTTCATACCTTCGGATACCGTGGGGTTTTCCGTTGTGTTATGCCTTGTGACAATGCCGTGGGGTATCGATCAAGGTATATCTTCGATTTTGATGTAACTGGGTAGCGATATGGACCTTCTCCATGGAATCCAATTTGTGAATGTATCGAATTGTTCTTCCTACATGTTATGATTATAACCTATGTATTATGTGTAAACCTCACTTAGGCTTTAAAAGCCTAACACTTGCTATGTGTTTGATGTGTTACAGATATTAGTGGTTCCGGACACAAGAAGGTTTAGAACGGGTGTGAGCTTGGGATTGATGTTGAAAGGTTAAAGAATTGGAAGATTGACATTAGAACTTCCCAACACTCTTTTGATCTTGGATTGCTATAGTATTGGGCAAACAAGCTAGTAGTCTTTTAGTAGTGGTACATTAACTAAATATTTATATTAATGGTTTTTGTAATGATGTTATGTACACTTTCACTTTAGCAATGTGTACCACTCTTCCGTTTTATGGAAGTTTTTGTTAACCCCTATTTTGGGGTGTTACATACCGGCCCAAGACGGTAGTCCATACTTACTACCACAAGTGTTTGCCTTAAATCCCAACTTAGAAATTGTGGACTTAAGGTTCACTTAACAAATCTCAAATTTCCAAATAAACTAATCGGTCCATTATATAATCCATTATGTTTACCAACATTAGCCCTTTTATTACTACACATCATGAACCACGTGGCATGCACTAAAATTTGACTCCAAATTGCTTTTGACAACAACATAGCACGTGGCCCAAACACTAAAACCATGCTAATAATTGAAAATCCTTGCTCTTGAATTTTAGTGTGGCCTACGGCCCAAAACCCCAAGTCTGCAAACACCCGGATCGATAAAACAAATACCGGGATTCGATTTATGCCACCCAATACCGGGAGTAAGAAACACCGGGGCTACATGAGACCGTGCCGGTAAATCGCATAAATAAATACACCGGGACTCACTCTAGCGGTACTTAGGATACCAGGATTGAAAACTACCGGGCTTATTCTCACAGTTCATCAAATTCTCATGACAGCAGGTGAAAATGGAGATGATGAGATTACCTGATAGAAAATCACTTTGTTAAATGAATCCCAACTAACCCTTTTCTTACGTTTCACGATTGATGATCCTTTCTCTTCAAAATGCATAAGAGCTCCAAACCCCTTTTCCTCTCCTCTCAAAATGTTCAGCCGCCACCGCCGGCGACCACCATCGGCAGCCGACTGCCGGCGTTCCTTAGTCGAAACCTCCGGTCTCCTCCTTGTCGCCGGCGAAATGCAACAACCCGCGCCAATCTCTTTTTCCCCGTCTTGCCACCTCTTCTCTCGGTTCTCCCTTCTCGATGAGCAGCAACACACACACACCCATAGCTTCTTCCATAACCTTCTCTTCTCTCCTCTCTCGATCTCTCTCTCTCTCTCTCTCGCTGTCCCTCTCTCGCCGTCTCTTTCTCTCCTCTTTTTCTCTCTCTCTCTGGTTCTTCTCGGCGCCCCACAGAACCCACACACACACAACCACAACACCCTAAAAGTTGTTATCCTATTCTTCTAAAAAAACGGCGCACGAAGAGGAGGGAATTAATTTCCCAGTTTTTCATTCTTTACCCTCCTACTTTTCTCAGCAACCAATTTTACACCTTAGTTTTTTTTTTTCTTTTTAATAAAAACACATTACTTATTTTGGGGTTATTACAAAGAGGCTCTCTCATCTCAACTTCAAGACACTGAATACTCTTTCTTCTAAAGAGTTAGTCACTGGTCTACCTCATCACTCATACGCCAAGGAGTCCTTATGTTCAGCGTGTGAGAAAGGGAAACAAACCAAAGCAAGCTTCAAATCTAAGCAAGTTTCCTCAGTGTCATCTCCTCTACAACTTCTCCATATGGATTTGTTTGGCCCTGTTAACAAACAATCCATCGCTGGAAAGAAATACACACTGGTCATAGTTGATGAATTCTCTCGCTATACCTGGGTAATGTTTCTCCGTTCTAAGAGTGACACCCCTGAAGAACTCATCACTTTTGTCAGGAAAATGGAAGTCCTGAACAACATGACCGTTCGCTCAATAAGGAGTAATCATGGGACTGAATTCAAAAACAGTTCTCTTGATTCCTTCTTTGTAAGTAAGGGTATTTCTCACAACTTTTCATCAGTGAGAACACCGCAGCAAAATGGAGTCGCTGAAAGAAGAAATCGAACTATCATCGAAGCTGCACGTTCAATGCTCAGCGATTCTCACCTACTTACTCAGTTTTGGGCAGAAGCCGTCAACACTGCTTTTTTTACTCAAAACAGGTCCCTGATTGTCAAAAGATTCAAGAAGACAGCCTATGAACTCTTCCATGGGAGAAAGCCTTCAATTAGCTTTCTTCACATCTTTGGATGCCAGTGTTTCATACTGAACAACAGAGATGCCCTTGGAAAGTTTGATCCTAAGGCTGATGATGGAATCTTTCTTGGATATTCTTCAATCTCTAAAGCCTTCAGAGTCTTCAATCGAAGATGACAAACTGTTGAAGAAACTATCCACGTCACCTTTGACGAATCCCGTTCAGCGAACTCTAGACCTTCTGCTGATACTGAAGAACAGAATCAATGGATGTTTTCTCATCTTGGTGATTCAGAAGACATTCCCACTCCTCCATCTCATACTCATCCCGCTGAAGATGATGACCCTACCATCATCCCAAGCATGCAGACAAGTGAAGCTGAAACATCATGGGTCTCAGTTGTTCCTCTAAACACTATGCCTGCCTCTGAACCATCTATCTCAGATATACCATCAACTTCTCAGCAATCAGTGAATGAAATGACTTCTGCACCTTTTCCTCTCTTAGCTGATATACCAGAAGTTGCTGAAGCCTCATCTTCAGCTCCTCAAGTTCAGGTTGAGTCAGCGACTTATGCTCCGGCTCAACGATGGACTATAAATCACCCTATTGAACAAATTCTTGGTGATCCAAACTCTGGTGTTCAGACTCGACGAAGTGCAGGTAATATTTGTTTATTTGTTAACTTTATTTCTCTGATTGAACCAAAGAAAACAGATGATGCCCTCCAAGATCCGAACTGGGTCAACGCTATGCAAGAAGAGCTGACTGAATTTGAAAGAAACAAAGTTTGGAAGCTTGTTCCTCGTCCATCTGACAAGTCAGTGATAGGCACTAAATGGGTCTATCGAAACAAGTTGGATGAACATGGAACTATAACCCGCAACAAGGCTCGACTTGTTGCTCAGGGATACAGACAAGAAGAAGATATAGATTATGACGAAACCTTTGCTCCAGTGGCAAGACTAGAAGCCATTCGTCTATTCTTAGCTTATACTGTACACAAAGACTTCAAAGTTTATCAAATGGATGTTAAGTCAGCATTCCTAAATGGAAAGCTGAATGAAGAAGTCTACGTGGAACAACCTCCAGGATTCTCAGATCCTAAGCATCCAGGTTATGTTTATAAACTGGATAAGGTACTCTATGGCTTAAAGCAAGCTCCTCGTGCATGGTATGACACTCTCTCTACTTATCTCCATATTGAAAAATTTGAGCGTGGTCAAATTGATAAAACTCTATTTTTCAGGAAAGTAAAAGGTCATATTATTCTTGTTCAAATATATGTCGATGATATTATATTTGGTTCTACTAACCCTGACCTTTGTACTCGTTTCGCTGATAGAATGAAAGCTGAATATAAAATGAGTATGATGGGTGAGCTAACATATTTCCTTGGTCTTCAAATCAAACAAAATAAAAAAAAGAACTTTCATTAATCAGTGAAAGTATGTTAAAGATATGCTGAAGAAATTTGATTTAACTCAGAGTTCAGCTATGAAAACCCCTATGGCACCGCCACTGATACTAAACAAGGATCCTTCTGGAAAACTGTTAATGTCACAGCGTATCGTGGGATGATCGGCTCTCTCCTGTATCTTACAGCTAGCCGACCTGATATTATGTATGCAACCTGTTGGTGTGCACGATATCATGCTGAACCTAAGGAATCTCATTTGATCGCTGTAAAGCGAATCTTTCATTACCTTAAGGGTACTCCTAACCTAGGTCTTTGGTATCCCAAAGACTCAGGGTTTGATCTAATCGCCTATTCAGATAGTGATTTTGCAAGTTGAAAATTGGATAGGAAAAGCACCACAGAAGGCTGTCAGCTCTTGGGTGGAAAGCTGGTGAGTTGGACAAGTAAGAAGCAAAACTCAGTGTCCACCTCAACCACTGAGGCTGAGTACGTAGCCGCTGGAAGCTGTTGTTCTCAAGTCTTATGGATGTTAAATCAACTACTGGACTATGACCTTCAGCTCTCAAAGATTCCAATCTATTGCGACAGCACAAGTGCCATCGCTATAGCAAACAATCTAGTGCTACACTCAAAGACCAAACACATCGAAATCAAGTATCATTTTATCAGAGATCATGTGATGAATGGTGATATAGAACTTCATTTTATCCCAACTGACTTTCAGTTAGCTGATCTGTTCACCAAACCTCTTGATGAGACAAGATTTAACTTTCTCATCAGCAAGCTTGGAATACTGAACTTAGAAGAGTAAAATCTTCAGCGGTTCACATTTGATCAGGGATAAAACAAACTTGTATAACCCATACTTATCACCTACTCTTTGAACAAAATTGATTCGCTGATATCAAGGTATGTTCTCTCTTGCTCGCTGACGTTCGCCTAGAACTGAAAGATTTCAAAACAAATTGCATCGCTGAATATCTCTTCCTTTCAGTGATACTTTTGAAATTTCTAAATCTAACACTGATATTTCTGATTCAGTGCTTCATGTTTTCAAAAATATCCCTGAGTTTTTTTTCAAAACCTCAGAGACATCCTAAAATATGAAAGGACGTTTATGACGTCATCACAACGGATAAGTCATGGCACGTTTTCTCTGACACGTTCGCCTGTTTCGACTTCCTTGTCCAATCAAATTCAAGGGACGTGTCCGCGTCATCATGAAAAACTTTCTCGCTCATTGTTTTCTCTCTCTACTCTCACTATATAAACCCTTTGAGTTTATATTTTTACCTTTACGCGAACATTATCTCCTTCAAGCAAGAAATATCTGTTGCATTCAAACCATTTTCTTCAAGAACTGTTCATCTTCGTCTTCAACAACTAATGTTAATATTCTTATTATTTACCTTTTGTTAAACTTGTTTCTGATCTCATTCTTGTTTTTAACAGATCAAACAAAAGAACGTTTTTAAAATGAAATCATTTTCTTTTCATGATTTTATGAATATAATCTTCATGGTTGTTCTTCAAGTTTAAAACAAAAATCTTAAACTTGTTCTTCATATGTTTTTCCAGAATCCTTACTTTAAAAGAAAACTGGAAAATAAGGCATTCACTAGTTTTGAATCTTTGCCAAAACTAGAAAAACCCTAATTTCTACTATACCCTAAAACCCTTATTTTGGATATTTTATTCATTTTAAGATCTTCTGTTCCTATTCTTATATTATAAACAGAAATGGCATCTACTACTGAAGCTCCTACCTCTAAGTCTCCTACTGCTGCTGAGAAAGTGATTCTCACAAAAGCTCCTCAGGTTAAGTTCAAACTTGAGCAAGTTACCTTCCAACACAACAACCCATATGCTCTCTTCGATTTCCCTCAGAAGAAGCAGGTCACACATCTTGATGATGCTGTGAACTTTCTCAAAGCCTGTTCTATATCGACAGCTCTGACTATTGCACCCCCTGCTCATCGATCTCTTCTAGCTCAGTTCTGGTATACTGCCAGAAGAGCTCAGGTACCGTCTCCCAAAGACCCAAAGAAACTACTTGATGTCATTCTGTGTGACACCAAATATGGCACTTCCAAAATCAACCCTGGTACTATCAGGCGTGCACTAAACCTCCCAGCTGCCACAAAAGAGAAACGCTTTGTTCCTCTGCCAAACCCCAAATACCTAGCCGACAGGGAAGCACTCAATGCATTCTTTGATGCAATGAAGTACGTCTGGGAAACAGGGAGAGATGAACTCCCTGACAAGAAGCTAACCCTGATCAAGAAGTCTAAGATGCCAAGCGAGATGAACTTCATCTTCGCTCACCTGATAAGCTGCATGACAGCTAAAGTTGGTTCTTCTGACCAAGCTTCACAACCTCAGCAGGCCATGGGATATGCTCTGCTGAAAGGTCTTCATGTTGACTGGGCATCAATCATCTACGACGATCTGGTGCTAAGGGTGGATGCGGCTGACAGACCAACATGTGTTCCATATCCCAGGTTTGTCAGTGCTATCTTTCTAACCGGACTTGGGGACAAGTATCCAAAAGTGGGTGACCTGAAACTCTCTCAGGTTGGCCCTAAGGTGCTCGACTACAGCCCCATGCCAAACGAGGTAGGTCTTTCTACTATCTTATCTATTCTCAATCTTCCTTCTTCTACTTTTGCGGCTACCTCAGCGGCAATCCCAACCGCTGATACCCGGGCTGCAAAAACCACTCCTTCCAAGAAAAGGAAACACTCTTCTACCCAACTTGATTCTCAAAGGATCAAGAAAACCAAGGAGCAACCCCCCAAGCATTCACATGCTGAAGACTCCACGACTCTCTCTATACAAGAGCCGCTGGATAGTTCCGTGGTACGCTCTGCCACAGCTGATAAAGCCACCCCTTCCATCCCAACTTCAGCGTCTCTAAACGCTGAGGTTATAAACCTGGAACTGAACCCCCTCCTTCAGGATCTTTACAGACTGAAGAAGTATTTCTTAGCGGATCCAACACTGAACCTCTCACCAAAACCCTCTTCTCAACCATCACTCCTCCCACCATTTCTTTGGACACTCCACCAGTATTCCCCCCATTCTCTGCACAGAACATCATCCTCGATACATCAGCTGCTACTTTACAGGGGATGATGCATCAAAATATAGGATCTACAGGCACTTCTATGCGCCAAGGAACTCTGGAAGGCGACATGGAACACTACTCAGGTTATCGAGGTTTTGACGACTTCACCAACCCGCCTCCAGGTATACACAAAACCATATCCACTTCTCTCTCAAAATCCCCAACTTTTGAGCTTTCCTTTGTTCACAAGTTATTAACTGTTGCAGGTCCTAATTTGGGAGATATTCACAACTCCCTGAAAGATCTGGTGATGAAGGTGGAATCTCACACCACCACATTATCTGCTAACTCTTCAGCGGTTACAGACGCTGGAGAGAATCTCAAAAAGCTGACCACCGAGGTAGAAAGGAAAGCCTACAGTGCCGATATGGAGAAGATTGAAGGTCATATTGGTAGCTTTGCTACTACTGTCGCTGACCACTCCACCTCCATCAACAATCTCAACTCCACCAACACCACCCTCGCAAGTCGCAACAAACTTCACCACCCTGTCCAATGAAGTCACATCATTGAAGACAGAGGCTGGAACTCTTAAGGGTGAGGTTGGCACTGTTAAAAATCTACTCCAACAAATCCTCGACCGCCTGAATGCTGCTACCTGTGCTCCTTCGCACTTTACTCAGGTGGATCGAGAGGATCTTCAAAGAATCACTCCTGCTATATCTGGCCTGGAATACAGATTAGGTAGGATTGAAACCTGTGTTGGGATCTCCGGCCTGGACGACAGGGACCCAATGCACACTGACACTGCTGCTGCTAATACTGCCAATTCCTCCCCCATCCATCATGTGGAAGAGGGGGAGAAGACTGAACACCTTCCCCATAATGTTGAGGGGGAGGAGAAAAATCTTGAAGACCTTCCCCATAACGCTGAGGTGGAGGGTATTTCTTCTGATGTTGCTGCTGCTACAACCGAGAAACCTCAGGGAGATGAAAACCCTGAAGGAACCGAGAAACCTCAGGGAGATGAAAACCCTGAAGGAACCGAGAAACCTCCCTATGGACTTGAGGGGGAGCAACTTGATGAGCACCTCGAAACTGATGCTGATGTCACCAAACCCTATGCTGACGAGGAAGAATCTGAAGAAGAAACTGAAGACGATGAAATCGTCGACATCGCTGATGATGAACCATCATCATCTCCTAAAAATGATGATGATGAAGATGATGATGAAGACTTCTTCTTCGTCCAGTCAATCAAGAAAGCCCCAACTCAAAAAGGGGTCATGATAAATGAACCATCAGGGGAGGGGACAAAGACAAAGCCTGTAGCGTCTGAAGCTGACAAAGGCGAGAACAAAGGTGTTTCCTCTGAAGACAACTTGGCTATTCTCTTTAGCAAGCCAGTTTGTCAGGTAACATACACTTTATTCCCTTACACTGCATCCCTCCTCTATCCCTTCTCAATCTCAGTTCTCCTCTCCATAAAACCTCTAAACACTTAAACCCCATTCTTTTCTCTATCTTCTTCTTTCCCAAATGATCTTACTTAAAAGATCGTTGTGTTTCAGCTAGTCCTCTCCCCTGCTTGAGGATCCTGCTGAAGTCTCTCCTGCTACAACTCCAATAATCTCAGCCACAAGAGCTGAAGAAATAATCCCAGTCTTAGACCTTGCTGAGACTGATGAACATGAAGAACAGCTGCTCTCTCACAAAAACAGACCTTCCTTGGCTCCTCAAAAGCTAAGTGAAGAGGATCAGAAAAAGGGAGAAGCAATGATCAAGAAGCTTGAAGATCAGCGAATCATCCTTCCTCGCTCTAAAGTCATCCCTAACCCTACAAAGTTCAGACTATCAAAGAAGGAGTTCGCTGATCACCTCAGAGCTGAAAGACTACTCGCCGATTGAAGGGAAGCTGAAGAAAAAGATAAAGCCTACTCCATCCAGCTTGTCCAAAAATCGGTGAAAGACCCTGAACTGAAGAAAACTCCCATTGAGGTTCAACGTCAATTATGGGAAGACGCCCAAAAGATCATCGAGGAAAAGACCAAGGTATTTGACTCAACCTTGGAATGGTGCAAAGAAAAACTGCACTATCGATCTCGGGCGGCCAGAATCAACAAGGTGAACATCAGGGGAAGAGCGACCATAAGCGTTCATGTCATTGAAGTTGACATATTCAGAGAAAATGGTACCAAGGAGACCATCTATGTTGCTACAATCAAGAAGTATGGTCTCTCTGAATGGTTGGAGATGCGAATAGCCATTCAGCGATCTCGCTCACAATATAAAAGCCATATCGAGAAAATTATAAATTCTCAGATCGACTTGGTTTCATCTGCTGTGGATATTCCTCCTCCTCCTCCTAATCCAACTCAACAAAGAAGGGACTCTGCAAAGAAAAAGATAATACCTTCAGACTCAGGTCCTCCTTTCTGAAACGAAACAGGTATTGGTTTTTCACGTGCTGAAGTACTTGGTCCTGAACCTGACCTCTCAGCGCTCGACACCTCCCTGTCCCCTGGTGAACGCTTCATCCCAGGAAAAGTCCTAAGCGAACCTTACGGTATCTTATTTCAAGACTATGATGGACGAGAACACTTTCAACGCATCTCTGAGCTTCCCATCACTCCCATCAAACAGCTCAGGGATCTCGTCTATTGGTGCGAATTCAGAAAAGATCTTCTCAGACAATACATGAAGCCCCTGATCTTTACTAAAGCACAAAATAGACGAAATCTTGGTGAAACAGTCCCTGACTGGATGATTCCCTCTACAAGAACCCTTGATGAACTTCTCATTAAGGAAGAACCTTTCTAGCTGATAGGATTTCCTTGTAATTCCTCTATCTTTATCAGCTTGTATCCTTTGTACTTGTAAATTTATTTGCTGTACTTGTAATTTTTCCACTTCCCTTTGTAACCTTATACGAAGTTTAAAGAAAATTTTCAACGAATGTACTTTACTCTATCAGTACTTAAAAAGATCCCAGAAAACAGTAAAAGGGACAAATATTTTATGAGTTTTTTTTATCCTTATGTTTTCTTACTTAGCAATTTTCCTTTATTGCTATGTCATAATCAAATAGGGGGAGATTGTTGATCCAAACCCTCAGTGATTTGATAATGACTCTCTGAGAAAATTGTAAGTAGACAATATGTATTAGAGTTTCACTATCGTTGATAAGTAATATGTCTTTACAGTACCGCTGATAGGAAACTCATGCTCTTTAATTTATACATTCAGCGAAACTGTTCATCAGCATGCCCTGAGCCTGTTCAGTCTTGTTGATGATCGCTGATAGTTTTAGTTGTTTACTTATGATCCCTGAAGACAAGTTTCACGTCAATAAATGTTCTACGCTGAAGTCGAAGATCAAGCCAAAGAACCAGCGACAAGTCTACTAATGAACTAATGCGGATATCAGCGAAGCCCATACCTGTCCACTCAACGTGAAGTTACAAGTAGAAAACATCAGCGAGCGCTGAACTTTATCACTCGCAGAATAAAGAACTGTTCAACGAACGCTGATCATGAAGTTTCCTCTACAAGTTACTTTTGTCTTATCCCCTTGCACGCCTCCGTAGGAACTGTCAGAACGGACATCCCTTTTGTCCAGAATCGTACAACCAACTCTGATTCTACACTGTACATCATGTGGCTACTAAGGTTGTCTACAAAGGTCAAACCATGCAACCAATCAGCTGCTGCCACGTGTAAAGTTGTACTGCTATGCATTAAATGCCTGCAATATATAAGAAGAACTCTACTTCAGAAATGAAGCGCTTAACCATTCTTCTTCTCTCTACTACTTAGTGTTAGAATATTAGTCTTTAATATTCTTATCTCCTTTCTGTCTTAATTCTAGTGCAAGAAACTTAATGTTCTCATAACTTGTTTAGATTAGGTTTAATCCTTAATCTTGTTCCGCAACAAGTTGTAAATTGTTTGATAAATATCAATAAACAATTTAGAAAAGTAAAATCTGTGTGTTTGTATTCAACCCCCTCCCCCCTTCTACAAACTTGTATAACCCTTTCGGGACCAACATTAATACCATTAAAGTAATTTATAGCATTTAGGAATGAAACCCTAAACTTACCAAGACCACACATAATAGCATCAACACATAGGGTCTAACAATACCTCCATAACCCAAGAATACACTTATTAAGTCAACTAATCACATTTCCCAAAATTAGGGTTTTCAATAAGGTAATGAGACAAGCAAAATAACAAGTAAATAATCATGGATCTAGTGTAAGGAAGGTTAGAACACTCACAATCTAGGTTTTAAGACCAAAACCTAGAAAATGGATGAAACCCTAGAAGTAGAGGAGATTCAAGGAGTGATTTGGTGTTGAAGGTGCCAAGTTCCTTGAATGATATCTTCAATGAATGCTTCCAATGGTATAAGGATCTCTAATAAATGAGGCCCCAACTTGGTTTTGATTTAATGAAGAGAGGGGATGGCCTTGAAGGTGAAAATCGCCCTCTAATGGAGAGAAAACGATTTTGGGGTTTCTTGGTAAAAGTGTGTGTGAGAGAAGGTGGGAAAAGGAGGAAATAAGGGTAAAAACTCGTCAGACCGGTCGCGGACGTCCGCTTAGTAACCATGCGGACGTCCGACCTTCCCTTGGCCAGAATCCCACTACAAATCTTCTGTATCTTCCGCGGATGACCCGTGAACGTCTACTATGACACGGACGTCCGACTTTTGAGCCATGCGGACGTCCGCATTCCCAAATTTCAGTATTCCACCCAATTTTCAGTTATGGATAACACATGCAACAATTATCAGATTTAAAGGATGCAGATAGCAAATAATTTCACGTATGATTGAAATCTAATTTAAACAAGGATCCAAAAGGTTTAAGACGGTGTTAACACTTAAGTTACCTACCGAACGGAATCCGGGGTGTTACAATCCCCACCTTGAGAGGATTTCGTCCCCAAAATCGAGCTCTACACAAAAGGTTGGGATAACGTTTCCTCATGTCCTCCTCGGACTCCTAAGTCACATTGGCACCGCGATGGTGATTCCATTGGACTTTAACCATTGTTACTTCCTTGTGACAGAGTTTCTTGGTTTTTGATTCTAGTATCGCTTCCGGTTCCTCCACACATCGGTTCCCATTATCGACTCGAACTTCCATCAATGAAATCACGCTCTCCTCCTCGGCCAAACACCTTCGTAGATAATATACGTGAAAAGTAGGATGAATTCCTTCCATTTATGGCGGTAAATCTAACTTGTAAGCTTTAAGCCCAATCCTCTCCAAGATAGTGAATGGTCCAAGGAAACGGGGACTAAGCTTCCCACGCTTCCCAAACCTAATGATCCCCTTCCAAGGCGACACCTTGAGCATAACCCTCTGCCCTACTTGGAATTCAATTGGTCGGCTTTTCTTGTCCGCGTAACTCTTATGTCGGTCTTGCGCTGCCTTTAAGCGTTCTCGGATCTCTTTTACTTTATACGCAGTTTCTTATACAATCTCCGGCCCCGCGAATTGCTTTTCCCCTTCTTCAATCCAACAAACGGGGGTTCGACACCTACGGCCATACAAGGCTTCAAACGGGGAGGCCTTAAGGCTCGAGGGATAGCTATTGTTGTACGCAAATTCCACCAACAGTAGGTGTGTGTCCCAACTTCCACCAAAGTCTATGACACACGGCCGAAGCATATCTTCAAGTGTTTGTATCGTTCTTTCACTTTGCCCATCTGTTTGAGGATGGTAGGTCGTGCTCAACTTAATTTTCGTCCCCAACTCCCTTTGAAAACTCGCCCAAAAGTTGAGTGAATCGGCTATCTCTATCAGACACAATGGATAGTGGCACTCCATGCCTCGACACGATTTCATTGATGTAGAGTCTCGCTAGCTTGTCCAAAGGCAGTGTCTCTCTCATAGCCAAAAAGTGCGCGCTTTTAGTCAGCCGGTCAACGATCACCCAAATAGTGTCGTGACCTCATAACGTCCTCGGTAGCTTTGTCACAAAATCCATTGTGACGTTGTCCTATTTCCACTCCGGGATTTTAAAACATTGTAAACTTCTATACGGCTTTTGGTGTTGCGCCTTGACTTGAAGGCACGTCACACAAGTTCCTACATGCTTTGCCACATCGAGCTTCATCACCGGCCACCAGTAATTCAACTTTAGGTCTCTATACATCTTTGTGCTACCGGGATGTATAGAGTATCGAGACTTGTGAGCTTCCTCAAGAAGCAGTTCACGATTACCACCGATTTTCGGCACCCAAATCCGGCCTTGGAAGAGCTTAAGGCCGCGACTATCATCCGTTAGTAGTTCTCGTTGCCTTAGCATGACTTCGGCCTTAAGGTTCTCTTCCCGGAGTGCCTTCAATTGACTTGTTTTGATGCTCTCTATCAAACTCGACACCACATTGATTCAGTTGAGGTTTAACTTGATCTCATCTCCGTGGTCCTTTTCCGGGGTGGTAAAGTAGTTCACAACCATAATCCTTCAAAAGTTCGATCCACCTTCGTTGATGCATATTCAACTCCTTTTGGTCGAAGATATACTTAAGGCTTTTGTGATCGATAAAAAGAGTGCATTTTGTCCCATACAGATAGTGTCGCCACAATTTCAATGCAAAGACTACCGCCGCCAACTCCAAATCATGAGTTGGGTAATTCTTCTCATGGTCCTTTAGTTGTCGTGACGCATAAGCTATCACCTTCCCTCTTTGCATTAATACACAACCGAGTCCAATTTTTGATGCGTCACTATAAACCACAAAGTCTTCCGATCCTTCGGTTAAGGATAAGATTGGCGCCTCACACAGTTTCTTCTTGAGAGTTTCAAAGGCTTGCTCTTGAGCGGTGGTCCACACGAACTTGACATTCTTCCTTGTCAAAGAAGTAAGCGGTGTAGCAATCTTTGAGAAGTCATGAATAAATCGTCTATAATAACCGGCTAGGCCCAAGAAGCTTCGGATTTCCGTTGGGCTCGTGGGCGGTTTCCAATTTGTCATGGCTTCCACTTTCGGTGGGTCCACTTTCGTTGGGTCCACTTTCACTCCGTCTTGAGACACCACATGCCCCAAGAATTGGACTTCTCGCAACCAAAACTCACATTTCCAGAATTTAGCAAATAACCATTCCTTCCGAAGAACTTCCAATACTTCCCGTAGATGTCGACTATGTTCGGCCTCGCCTGTAGAGTAGATCAAGATATCGTCGATAAAGACTATTACCAACTTGTCCAAGAAGGGACGACACACGCGATTCATCAAGTCCATAAGCACGGCCGACGCGTTCGTCAACCCGAACGGCATTACCAAGAATTCGTAGTGTCCATACCGCGTCTGAAAAGCCGTTTTCGGAATATTGCTCTCCTTCACCCTCACTTGGTGGTATCCAGACCTCAAATCGATTTTGGAGAAACAACTCGCTCCTTGTAGTTGGTCGAAGAGATCATCAATACGGGGAAGCAGATACTTGTTCTTTACCGTTACCTTGTTCAATTCTCGGTAGTCAATGCACATTCGCATCGACCCATCCTTCTTTTTCACAAACAGTACCGGAGCTCCCCAAGGCGACGAGCTCGGTCGTATAAACCCCTTCTCTAACAATTCCTGTAGTTGCGACATCATTTCTTGCATTTTGGTTGGAGCCAAACGATACGGAGCACGTGCAATCGGAGCCGCTCCCGGGGTGAGGTCTATATGGAACTGCACTTGTCGTTCTGGTGGTAAACCGGGCAAATCCTCCGGAAAAACATCCGGGTAGTCACGTACTACCGCTACATCCTCTAACTTCTTCTTTTCTAACTTAGCGTCCACGACGTAAGCCAAATATGACAAGTATCCTTTAGCAAGGAACTTCCGCGCCTTTAAAGAAGAGATTATTGAAGTAGTCCTTCCCGTTTTCGCCCCATACATTGTCACTACATTCCCATTCGAAGTCGGAATTCAGATCATCTATTTCGCACACAGATTTCGGCTTTATTCTCGGTCAACCAATCCATACCCACAACCACATCAAAACCACCGATCATCATAGGCAACAAATTCGCCTCGAAAGTGCTCCCATCTATCTCCAAGGTGCACTTACTATAACATTCCCGGACTAATACTTGCTCCCCATTATCTACCTCAACTACTAGGGCGTCCGAGAGTGTAGTAACGGGTATAGTAAATTTCTTGCAAAAAGAATTCAATACAAAAGGAAGATTCGCCCCCGAATCAAACAGTATCGAGCAGGAAAGGAGTTTACGAGGAACGTACCCGTCAAAACATCGGCGGTCTCCCTCGCCTCTGCGGCGGTCATCTGAAAAGCTCGGCTCGGTGCTCTCGGCGGATCCTCTCTCTTGTTTAGCACCCCGCTTGATGCACTTCGATTTCCCCCCACGAACTTCGGGCAATCCCTCTTGATGTGCCCCGGTTCTCGGCACTCGAAGCAAACCGACCCTCGGATCGGGCAATCTCGAACCACATGATCTCTCTTCCTGCACTTTGCACATCCAGTCGGGTTAGGATGCAACCTAGAGTTGCACGGGCCACTATGTTTGCTTTTACACTTATGGCACCACCTCACCTCGCGTCGAGGATCGCCATTTCTTCCCCCAGAATAAGGCCTGAATTGACGTGCGGGTCCGGCCGACCCTTCCCACTTTCTCTTCTCGCTAACAATTACCTTCTCTTCCTTTCCCTTTCGCATAGACGGTCTCCATCAACTTTGCCTCTTCTATCGTCTCCGCAGTGTAACAGCTTTAGAGTTGCGGACCATGGCCATCATGTCTGTCGGTAATCCCTTGAGGTATGCCTTAACCCTTTCCTTCTCAGTCGGGGCCACTTGCCCCACCAAATTGAGTTTCTCCATGAACAAACGGGTGTACTCCCTCACGGTGGAGTCTCCTTTCTTGAGCGATCGGAATTCCTCCTCGATCCGATCCATTTCCTGTTCATTGCAGTATTCCTCCAGAACCTTCTTTTTGAAAGTTTCTCATTTCATCTTGGCCAAAACCGAGGCTTCCAAGGTTGAACTGAAGATGTTCCACCACGTGAGGGTCGCGCCCCTCAGCATCTGAGAACCGAACTTTACCATCTGATTTTCCCCGTAATCACAAGCCTGGAAGGCTTGCTCAATCTCTCGGATCCAGTTCATACAAGCTACCGGATCATCGGAACCCGTAAACTCAGGTGGTTTACAATAAAGAAACGTTTTGTAGGAGCAACCTTTTTCTCGTCTCTCTTCTTCAGTGACCATGCGGTCATCGGTGTCCACCACATGAATCACCCCACCCGAACCATGTAAAGCGTTTTCTGCGACCGCTTTATTCCTTCGGTGACTGGCATCTCGGTCCTCTAATAGTTTTAAGAGTTTTTCGTCTCTCTTGTCCATGGCAGAGTTCATCATCTGTAGAAAACTTGCCATCATGACGGATTGTGGGTCAGCTTCTTCCAAAATGGCTCCTCTACCATGATGTTGTTTTAGGGAATAAGGTGGACGATGCCCCTTAGCATTTGAGGGACCGGAGGAGTAGGGGGTTACCTCCCTGATTCGGTTGTCCCGGGTTTTCTCGAGCTATCACACTGTTCTCTTGACCAACCTCTTGATTAGCAACTCGGTTCCTCGTGTTTACCATGGTGAGCTTCCATACATGATAAATACCATACCGATTAATTCTTTAAAAGATTAACGGTGTGTAACGTACTACTACAATCATTAAGCATCATAATAACAATTTCAAGCATGCTCACGTATGAATATATCCACCATAACACGGGCCCAATGAAAATTTGAATATACCACACATAAGAATCCTTTTCATGATCACTACAAATTTCAACAACTGCAATTCCGTTGGTCCTATACTCTCCCTACGTATGGTTTCTACCCATGGTCTCGAAATTTCATAAGGTAACTCAGTTTAAGTCTAGGCATACTAAAGACAATACCTAGTTCACTTAAACCAATGCTCTGATACCAACTTGTAACACCCTAAAAATAGGGGTAAACAAAAACTTTCATAATATGAAAGAGCGGTACTTAATCATAAATGAGCCATCCCAAAAAGGGGAACTTTGAGTACATTGGTTTAAATTACAATTGTGTATAAGGATCGAGTTATAACAACCAACTAATCTAAATCCTAATGAGGAAATAAGATTACAAAAAGGTTGTCATTTCTAAACGTATAAATCTTCTATGGTTCGTATCCCAAAAGCATATCCCCGTGGCTCACACGCTCCGCCTAATCTTTCTTAACAACGGCTCTACTAGAACCTGAGATCCAAAGCAACATTCAAACAAGTGTCAAGACAAGCCTTGGTGAGTAGTTCCAAAAGAAAACACATAGCAATTAATAGCATGATTAAATAAGAAACATTATTCGGTTTTCCACATGTACATTTGAAGTCAATGGGGGAGACCCATAACACCAAGAAGTTCCACCCAAAGAGTCGATATACCTTAGTGTCATCCGCATAAAAGCGACACCAAAGGCCCGACACACCAGGGATACAATGAAGGCATTGCCCCATGGTGGCGAGGGTCTAGGCTATGTCCTCCTAGTGAACACTTAACTTGATTCATTCAAAGCCCAAATTAGCCACCAATCATATCCATATGCTCAATCAATGCAAGAGCTTCCAAGTGTAGTACATAAATCACCATCCAATAGCACATGCTCCACATATAAGGATGTACATAGGTCATGTAGGGTCATTCGTACCCAATAAGCCACATGGCTACATAGCTTAATCATTAAGACATGCTTAATACCATTAAAGTAATTTGTAGCATTTAGGAATGAAACCCTAAACTTACCAAGACCACACATAATAGCATCAACACATAGGGTCTAACAATACCTCCATAACCCAAGAATACACCCATTAAGTCAACTAATCACATTTCCCAAAATTAGGGTCAATAAGGTAATGAGACAAGCAAAATAACAAGTAAATAATCATGGATCTAGTGTAAGGAAGGTTAGAGCACTCACAATCTAGGTTTTAAGACCAAAACCTAGAAAATGGATGAAACCCTAGAAGTAGAGGAGATTCAAGGAGTGATTTGGTGTTGAAGGTGCCAAGTTCCTTTGATGAGATCTTCAATGAATGCTTCCAATGATATAAGGATCTCTAATAAATGAGGCCCCAACTTGGTTTTGATTTAATGAAGAGAGGGGATGGCCTTGAAGGTGAAAATCGCCCTCTATTGGAGAGAAAACGATTTTGGGGTTTAAGACGGTGTTAGCACTTAAGTTACCTACCGAACGGAATCCGGGGTGTTACACATATATTCTATCCCATATGAATAATCACATTTTTAAATAATCATATATTTCCAAAATTTTCAAATTTTTAAGTTTCATATTTTTTCTCGCATATGAATAATCAGATTTCAGAGCTGCAAAACTATCAAACATGGTCGTATTTCAGTTCGCCAAAGTGGGAGGAGGTCACCGGAGCTAGTTGGTGATGGTGGATCGTGAGTGTGAGTGTGAGTGAGTGTGTGTGTGTGTGTGTGTGTAAGAGAGAGAGAGATAGAGAGAGAGAGATGGAGATAATTGAGAAAAGTAAGGAAGTTGGTTGTTCTTAAAAAATGAATTATTACTAAAATTGCGAATTTGGGGAAAAGACCCAAATACCCTTGGTTTATAAGTTTATACCTTTTTTAGGTTTACAAAATAAGGGGCATCTATATATACATGTACATATGAGCATGATCATGATCAAGTGACAACAGTGACGGATTCAAATATTTTGGTGATGGAGGGCGTAGTTTAGGTCATCGTCATGTAGTTGACAAGGCAATTTATGTATTTGATTGGGTCGTACTCCATGCATGTTTCTTCACGACTGTCGTTTCCAGATATTGGTATTTTAGAAGAAGAAAAAAGCCAGCGAAATAATAAAACAACTCAAAAAATTATGATAATTAGGCATCGATCAAGTAATAAATCCTAGGCCTAATAATTAACAAAAAAGAAACAACTAAGCATAAATTAATAATAAGCTCTAACCCTAACAATTTACAGTTAACAATTAAAAATCAACTAATAAACCATAACCATAACCCTAACACTTAATAGTTATAAATCAACTAATAAACTCTAACCCTAATAATTAATATAAAAAATAATTATGTAAAAATATTGACAATAAAGGTGGGTTAAATTTTTTAGAGGTAAACTTTATTTTTATTAGGGGTCGAAACAAAATAAATAGTTAATACATTAGTTATAAGAGTTATATTTTAGGGAAATTAATTAAAATACCCAACGTTCATAATTCGTTTGCAGAAATATCCAAAATCTCGTTGGTTTTGCAAAAATACCCACTTTTTCCGTGATGGACCCTGCGATCCTGGAAGAATGCCCGCGTGTCCCGCGGAGGCCCTCAAAGTTTGGCCGCGGTACCGCGGAGGCCCTCCAACTTTGGTCTCGGTACCCGCGGAGCCCCCCAACTATGCTCGCGGTGCCAACTTTGGCCTCTGTCCCGCGGTAACTACCCCGCGATCGCGGGATTGCTTGAAACCCTAATAAATATTAATTTTTTAAATTTAATTATAATTAATTCATATTAACTGAAAATTATTAAATTAAAATTTAATTGTACATTGATATTAAATTTTAATTATTTAGAGTTATTGTTAATCATATAAATTATTTTTATTTTTATTTAGTTTTATGTATTTGGGGTTTTTCAGGTGTTTTTGCATGTTTTGACTGTTTTTTCACATTTATTGTCTGAGTTGTTTCAGGTATTTTTTAAAGTAATGTTCTTTTCCATTTTAATGTATTTAATAAAGAAATTAATTAAATAAAATGTTTTCCATTTTAAGTTATTTAATAGGGAAATTAATTAAACGGATACAGTGCAGGTAAACAATGAAATCTATTACTGGAAGGCGTCCTGGATTCCAGTGATGATTCCAGTGATGAAGTTAACCTTTTTCTTGATCACGTCCTCCATTCCCGTGTAGTCCTCTTCGATTTCTTTTAGTTCCCCTTCTACTTCCTTAATTTGTGGTTGCACCACCCGAACGTGAGCCCTGGTCATGGCTAGTTCTCGTTTCTTCTTCTCTAGTAACTCCTGTTTCTGTTGCTGAATCTCCCTATTATGGTTCTACATAACTTTTACCCTTTCGATATCGGCGTTCACCTGATCAATAGATGCTTGCACTAAGGGAGTATTTCGTTGACTTTATGGAAGACCTATCGGCTTGGTACAATGATACCTTGGTGGGCTTTTCCAGGCATTATCGAGGTAGTATTGCTCCCATGCCATCTCCCAGTCCTCTGCCTCCTCGGCTGTAAATGGATCATCGGCCGCAGTTCGCCCATGGTTTCTCCATTCCTCGTCTGTTTCGGGTACCTTCCAGGTACTCCGACGAGCTCCATCGTTCAGTGGTTGGTAGGCTGCCGAACGTGAAGTTCCAGCCCCATTCGCCGACCTGTTCCCCCTTGATCTTGAACCTCCAGCCATAGTGTTAAGAAAAGCGAGAGAATGTTTGTAAACGGTGTAGAGGGTATAAAAGATAGATAGCAAGTTGTGAATTACTACTTCATCATGCCATCTACTTATAGCCATGAAAATGTATGTTCTTCATCAGGGATGTGGATATGATCAAAGATTTCATCTGAAAAGTTGCCTGCATGATTCGTCTGAATAGTTCACTGCAAGATTCGTCTGAAAAGAGACTGCAAGATTCGACTGAAAAAGTGACTGCATGATTCGTCTGCAAAAGGAAACCTGCAAGATTCGTCTACAAAAGGCAGCCTGCAAGATTCGTCTAAAACGTTGATGCATGATACGCCTGAAAAGGCAGCCTGCAAGATTCCCCTGAAAAGTTGATGCAAGATTCGTCTGTAAAGTTGATGCAAGATTCGCCTAAAAAGTAGAAGGATTCGGTTGAGCCATTTGCTCCTTGTGGCTATAAATACCCGTGTTAGTTCCAATTGTAAAGGTCACAACATCCATACAACATTTTCATATCATAATAGTATCGTCTATCACCAAACAAATGGCATCGTCTTCTAATCCATCGTCTACACAAGAAAAAATACCCGAAAAACTCAAGATCGCGATAGCAGCAAGGGAAGCGGAGATAGCGCAACTGACACAAGAATAGAAACAAATGATGGCCAGGAAGGAGGCCCACTTGAAAAGAATCGAACTGGAAGAAAAGGAGATCAAAAGGATGAAAGGGAGATAAAATATAGGGAGGCTCGTATTCGTCGAGAAAAAGAAGACATTCACCACATTATGCAAGACTTCGCAATTCTTCAAGCGAAGGTAAACGACAAGCAAAGTTGGATTGATCAATGTAAGGCAATTTTTCCGTAGGTGTTGGTACGGGTGTTGCTTTAGTACTTTGTTGTTTATGTGTTGTTGTTTTGTACTTTTCCAGTTCGATGTTGTTGTTTCGTTCCTTTCCCGTTTGTATGTTGTTGTTTCCTTCCTGGGGTTTTTATGTTGATGTTTCAGGTTGAAGTTTGCTCATGAATAAAGGTCTTTAATTTGTTTGAAAAGTAGTGTTTAAGTAGTCTTTCATTTGTCTGAAAAGTAGTCTTTAAGTAGTCTGAAAAATAGTCTAAAAAGTGGTTCATATTAAAAATACAACTTATAGATGTTATACAAGATTATTTCAGAACAAACACATACTAGTCAGTACAGTACAAAATTATCCAAATTTGAGGCTACGGCTAGACGATGGTTTGGTTTTTGACAATCCGGGTCGACTTCTTACATGCTCTAGCGAGACGAGTCTCAAAGTGTTAAGCTCCACTTTCTCGATGTACACTTCAATCACAGTATGGCCGTCAACATACTGACGTATGTTGGCTACATCTTCATCGGTACTCAATTCTACCAGTCCAGTTAAGAAGTCTGCATTCAGCCTCTTAAAATACAACCTATTATATTTTGGTTCTTCATAGTCCAGCTCTTTCATGATCTGTTCAAGCAGTTGCATAGAAAGATCCTCCACATCTAACATGTCAACATAAATTTCTTGACCATGGAAATAATGTCTTGTGGGTGGTTCCGTGAAGTACCCACCATGGTGGACTTTCATGGTGTACAACTGTGGATATGCATCTGTTGATGAACATTAATCAATATACTTAGGTCGTAGAACAACGGTACTAACAAGCAAAACCCAAAGAAACATACACACTAACCATATAACTCTTTGCCAGTGTCTGAAAGTGATTCAGATAAACGCCTAAAGCATCAAACATGAAGATTTGGGGACGCCATGTAAGAATACGTTAACGAATAATATGTTCCCGTATATGTGTTTATGACTAATCTAGCGCGGGGTATTTATAGGCAAATGTGGATGCCGGTTCGCACTGAAAAGTATGAAAAACGTGTAAAGTATGAAAACGTGGAAAGTGAGTTGGCTTGTCCTATAATGCTTTTGTTTTGGTTCAAGTATTCATATGTGCAATACTTTAAAAAAATAATAAACAAAATTATAACTTCAACTTAAATAATTTAACAAAATAATTAAACAAAGTTAACACCAAAAATAACAATACTGTAATGTTACATACTACATAATATTAAAACATAAACAACCTACTAATCTAACCATAAGTACAATGCAAATAAATCGTCTCCGCCATATGTTTCCGAAAGTTCATGGCCTCTCGTTCGGTGTGGCTATCTGCACAATCTGGCACATCGCCATCAATCAGCTTGTTGGCGTTACGACATACCCAGACAATGCAATCCGCATTAATCCCGTTCTGTCGCGGTGCATTTCTAGCGAACTTATAACGGATGTGCTCTGAAATCCCGGGACGTCTAGGGGCCTCGATCAGTCTAAATAACCTCGACAGCTGAGACTTAAATGCGTTAAGGCGCTGCTTCAAAGCAAGGTCGTAGACGTTGCTACGGGAGCTGTCATATATAGTCATCAACATACAATCAATATCAAACACCCCGAGCACCCAATGAAGAGGATCAATGCAGATAGGGATGTACACCTGAAATACTACAATATTAGACAAATAGTTAACAACAAACAACTTAAATAAAATAGAAGTAAATTGATTTTCATACCGTATCGAGGTCCGCCCAACCAACCCCTTCCACACCATTGTATGTCCGATACACGGACTCGGCACCTTGATTCTCCAGGACCATCATTTCAAAGAAAAACTCTAACATAATTTTTAAAAAAAACACTATAACCTATTTTTATAAAAAAAAACTCTAACATCTAAAAATAACATACAAATAACACATTCATAGACATAACAACATACATACCATATATTTTAAAATAAAATTAAAACGAAAAACTACAACAAAGGTAAAAAAACATACCAACTTGTAACACGAGCCATCTTGAAACCGAGCGCGTATGCAACACGACAATTTGAGAGAGTTTGGGAGAGAATAAAGAAATGGGAAGTGGTGGCCGGTTGGTCCCCCCAACCTCTCCTTTTATAGGGCCGCGATTAGGAGGGTGGGGGTTGGGTTGCATTTAAAAAAATTAGGGATTCAACCCCCTGCCGATAGCTATCGCGGCAATCCCGCGATCGCGGAGTAGTTACCGCGGGACAGGGGCCAAAGTTGGCACCGCGGGCATAGTTGGGGGGGGAGCGCCTCCACGGGTACCGCGGCCAAAGTTGGAGGTCCTCCGCGGTACCGCGGCCAAACTTGGAGGGCAAACGCGGGACACGTGGGCATTTTTCCGCGATCGCGGGATCCATCGCGGAAAAAGTGGGTATTTTTGCAAAACCAACGAGATTTTGGGTATTTCTGCAAACGAATTATAAACTTTAGGTATTTTAATTAATTTCCCTATACTTTATAATATAAAAACCAATTTTATTAACAGTTAATGAGGTCAATTTGACCCCCTTAACCAAGCTTTAGGTCCAGTTATGTGTGAGAAGTCGATCAATTCACTACTAAATAAAGGATATTTTTTGCGGACAATTTCGGTATATTGACCGCCAGAGAAACTCTGGCTGATTTTCGAGGGAAATTAAGAAAGTCAAACTGCGTTGACTTCCACCGAAAATCTGCCAGAAGAATACCATTTATTTTTAAAAAAATCGGTTGCATTTCCGGCGAAATTTCCAGTGGATATGAATAATTTGTTTAATTAATTATTTTAGAAATGATTAAACGTAAACTAATTAAATTTTCTGACGGATGATAACTAATTATTTTTATTAATTACCATCCGATGGAGATGGTTTTAATTATTTTTGGCTAAAAATGAGTCCGAAAAAATATATTTTTTAATTAATTAAAGATCTGCTGGAAATCCGCCAGAAAAGCGGGGACACAATAATTTCTAAACTTTATTTCCGGCGGTTCTCTGGCGAATCTTTTTTTTTTAATTTAAATTAAATATCCACCGGAAATCCGTCTGAAATTAAATTAAAAAAATATTTTTTTAGTATCCTTTTCCTGCAGATTTCTGTGGAAATTTAATCGTATACTACTACAGAAATACTAATGGTACCCGGTTGCTAAAACTAATGGTACCTGGTTATACAACCGAGTACTATTCAAGGGGGTACAATTAGCTTATGTAATACTACCCGGTTGTAATAACCGGGTGCGATTTAAACAGTGCTATCCGGTTCCTTTATTGTACGGGTACTATTGCCAGGTACTCACCAAAAAGGGGAATCAAATAGAACCCGGTTCTTTTTAAAAAACCGGGTACAATTTGACTTTTTTTTAATATCACCATATATTTATTTGCTACCTGAATGAATAAACATAAATAAAAATGGATGCAATATCAACACAGATGGAAATCAGCAGATCCATATTCCAATTAACTTGAAAGAATTACATGAAACGTATGAAAATAGACAACATGATCAATCCATAGTCATACAAGTCAAGAGTATCTTAAGGACTACCAAAATAAGCACAAAAGTTTAAATCTTGTATGAGAATAAGAGTGCAACTTACAAAAATGACCTCAAAAAACTTGTTTATAAATAACATAAAGTTTCCTTAATTGCAAGTTCAAGTGGTGCCAAAAATGTTCAAACGGTAGGCCGGTATCCACATCAATTGTTTGAATCAAACGAGCTTCCATAGCAATGATATACAAGCGTCAAAATGCTTGTAAATGTAATTATTTTAGACAATTATTAAACATAAGTAAATTAATAGCGATGGCAAACCCAACCAACCATTGCAACAAAAACAAAAGACCCAATCCAAATATAAAAAGTAATGGCAACTTGGAAAATTAGACAACATAAAATTTGCAAAAAACTACATGTCAAGTCAAAGGTTAATATAATGTGTATTACGTAAGCTATTTTTTATTGTTGTGTAGAAAACAACTTGAATGGTCCCAAACAGAAAAAAGAACTAAGCAATAAAGTCGGTGGCCAAGGCCTAAGAAGAAACTAACCGATATCAAGCCTTCAAAATTTTCAGATAAGTACTCGAAAAGTGTTTAGCCCACGTCACAGCTATATTGTCCAACATTTTTTCTGTCAGGGCAGTCATGTCGTGCCATGGTATCTAGATGCAAATCAAAACCAAAATTGTTATTTGTTCACAAGGTTATGTACAATAGATGCAATTAATACATAGTTAATAAATACGTACTTTGTTTGGGAATTGTGATTGTTGATCCATCACAAAAGTGAACATGAAGTGCATTATATAGTATCCACACTCCCAGCTTGATACTTGTTGATTACACTAAATTGGCAAAAGTAGATATCTAAAGACAAAACCAACTACGTAAGTAAGTTTTGTGGGTGTATAGTAAGATGAATTACCTTTGAGATTTCCCATCTAAATGGCATCGATTTATTGGTATCGCATGGCCCTCCATCTTCATAATATCTTCTAACAGCACTACAAGAAACATAAGAAATAGTAATGTTTAAATTCATAGAAATATAGATCAAAATTCTATACAAATTTAAGAATTGTTTACCCTTCCACGTGCTCTTTAACCTTGTAGAAATCCACCGGCTTTTCTTTAGACATTATCGGATCCAATATATAGGCAATGTGACGGAGAGGAAAGATCAAAAGCAAGCTCCAATGGCCGCTGATAATGTTTAAAACTGGTATAAATAAAGAATGGATAAACCATAAGCATTAAAATAAAAATGATGTTTTCATATGGTACCTCTGTAGGTATGGTGCAAGAAAAAACCATAGCTCTCTATTATGAGACATCACACTAGCAATTTTACTTATGACACCATCCTTGTTTGATATGCATTCGTCGGCATGAATCCATGTAGGACATATGAATCCACATCGATTCTTCTCATTTTTTTTTCATAATCCCATGTAAAAACCTAAAAACACAACAAGATGATAAATTAGAATATTGTAAACATAAGATCAAATATGTACTAATCATTGACTCACATCTGGAACCAAGCAATAACGGTATGATCGATCCAAGATTTGTTAACTAATGAATGTACATCTTCACGAAATATCATAAACTCGAATGCTTGAGATCCAAAAACCCCGGGTTCGGCCTGAATATAAATCCCTTGATTCAGATTTGAAAGGGACTCCCAACGCCTATATAGCGATTGTAATTCTTTCGGCCTCTTGATCAAAGTTTGTGCCGGAATCACACTCTTCAACAACAATGTTTGCTTTTTGGGAGTCGTCTTTTTTCTCTTTCCATCCAACGACTTTGAACTCTTGGCCGGCACCGAATGATGAATAGGCACATTTTTGGCCAACATAGGTTGTTGTGTGGAATTTCCTTCATCGTGTACCACATGTTGAATTTTGGAGGCCTATTAACAGGTTGGTAAGAAAATACATAACTAACTAAATCTTACTGGAATACTAGAGAAAGAGAAGACTAATGCATATATACCTGAGTGAGAACAATAGCATCACGCGGCCATTGGATAAAGGAGTTTCGTGCTTCAGCTAGTTCCCTCATTTCTTCGTTCGGCACAGGAAGAGGATACTTTGCAAAATAATTTTTCACTTGGTCAACATGTACCTTCACGTAATTCTCCTTGACAAGGAATAAATGACATCCCTATAGAATGGACCCTCCCTTTTGCACATGGGAACTTGTAGTTACCGTCTATTGCCAACAATTCGCAAGGAGCGGGTAACTGCAAATAAGTATATATGTAAGTAGTATGTATCTATACATGTAAGTAAGTATGTAAGCATATATGTATGCATGTATGAGCTCAATTACCTGTACGCCATCAAATTCGTCGAGAGAAGGCACCGAGCCACAACTACTCTTTCTCATCCCGGGACTTGGGCTTCCATCATGCGTGCCGTTATTATTGGACGTTAGTTGCATGATCTTTTCAAGCTTAGCATCGAGCAACCTAGTTTTCTACTCCATCTTTTGTCTTCCCTGGAATGTTCAACAACAACCCTATCAAGCTATCACAAACATTTTGTAACAACCGGGTTTCGTTTGCAAGTTTATAAGTTTGTGGCCATTATGCAAGAAACGAAAGTTAAGTAGAGGGATTATTGTGCAAATTGTGAAAGATATTTAAGGACTCCAATCCCTAGGGCAGCCTCTATTTTGTAGAAATCAGTATTTTGTGTGTGTGTGCTCTTGGTGTTTGGCGGCTAAGAGGTTAGAGAGGAGAAGAGGATAAAGGTTGGAAGCTCTCAATTTGGGCAAAGAAATTGTTAAGGTAATCTTCTAGCATATTTCTTCTGCTTATTTCAAGTCCATTACTCTTATTTGTTCATGATTTGGGGAGGAAATCGTGAGGGATTGTTAGAGTTTTACCTAAACATCTCCCTTTTGAGTATTTTGGAGTTTTATTGCTAATGTGCCGATTTGGGGGTTTAAAATGGAATTTATTTAGTGATTATGACTAGTTAATGAACCCCTATGGTTGTCTAATTGAGATGATATCAAATAAACGAGTTTTAATCACTTTTAGATGTATGAGGTTCGAAACAGCCGTAGTTTCCGGACACTGACTTTTTAGTGGTGTCCGGATAGGTTGCAAGTTTCCGGGTAAGTTCCTTGGTAACCGGATAGAAGGAGTCTCCGGGTAGATTGTGGTGTCCGGAAAGCTATTGTGTCCGGAAAGCTGTTGCGTCCGGAAAGTAGCTGATATCCGGAGAGTAGTTGGTGTCCGAATAGTTCTGGATTAGTGTTACTGATTAAGGATTTATCTGATCTTCTAGGTATCAAGTTTGGTTAACCCGAGGGTAGAACGAATGTGCATTCAGTGACATCATGGTGAGTTCCCTAAACCCTTTTACGACGCAAAGTGATAAATGTTTTAACTGATTATGGTTTTACCGAGCATGAAATGTTATGAACTGATTGCATGATTTTCACGAACGTATCTGTTTTATTAAATGAAATGTTTGGCGTGAAGAAATGAAAGACATGACCTATGAATATTTTAGCTTACTTGTTTTCATGAACGTACTTGTATGCTATGTGGTGTCGGTCTGCACTGTGGGGTCAGAGAGAGGTTCTCGGAATCTGAGGATCCCTTGGATATGTATGACAGGCCGGTAGGTTGGAATTTGTTTCCCTCCTATCCGGTAGAGGGGAGTCCGAGTGGGCTCCAAGGAGGGCGAGAAGGGAACCTAATGGAACCCCGATCGCGGAATGTTTATGTGATCCAATACACAGTGCAGTACCATGCTTGATGAAATGTTAAGGTTTTCGATGAATCTTTTATAAATGTTATCATATCGTTTTACATGTTGCTTTCGGAGGGAATTCACTAGACCTTTTGGTCTAACCCTCGCTTTTCAAAACTAAACCATTTTCAGGTAAGTGTGTTACAGATTCTTCTAGTAAGAATTGTGAGATGGCAGGAAGTATTTGGAACTTAGAGCGACTCCAAGTCAAAAATGATTAGATATTGCTCTCGGCTGTGGAATAGAGACTTTCGCTGTCAATTTTGCTTAGCTTAGTGAAAAGAATGTTTATGAACAAGTTATTTATGTAATTCGAATGCTTAATCTATGATATTGCTTGATTTCGAAATTGGGACGTTACAAATGGTATCAGAGCCTTAGTTTAAGGGATTTAGGTGACCATTCGGGCCTAAACTTAAACTGTAAGATGAGGAACACATCCGAGACATAGGATTGCCTCTAGGAACGATCACTATATATGTAAGGTAAGTTTGAGATTACAACTGGCCAGTGTAATTACAAACTTACAGGTACATGTGCGTGCTTACAATACCTTACTTATAGCAAATTTGTTGTGTCACGTCTAGCAAGGATTAACTATCGGTTTCTTTCAGTTTAGCGCTATGGCTGGGAGAACGTTAAGGAATAGGTCAGCAAGATCCCTGAGGGATAGACCGAGCTCCATTGCTTGGGGAAGTGTCGTGTAAGAGTCATTATGATGTGATGTATGTAGACATCGTAGAGAAGAAACGTTGTGAAGAATGTTATTAGTCGTCTAGAGGTAGCTCTTCGTGGATTCGGAGAGGATGAATGTTTGAGTTTGAGTAAGACTCCAGTTTCGGGAGAGTCCTAGTTATGGAAATCATGGGATAGATCAGTTGGGATGGTAAGATAGAACAGTGTCAAAACCTTGAAAGTATCAATGGAGCCCTGACTTTTAGTCGAGCTTTTCATTGGCAGGATAAATGGAATAAGATACTTATAGTGAATTGAAAGCATGTAGAAGTAGAAAGTGAGATAGTCGATCAAAGCGAAAATAGTGTGAAATGGTTGAGTAAGTGAGATGTGGAACGCAAGTACATCAAGTTAGTGCTTGACCGAGAGGGCGACCCTTGGTCGTAAGTGGAGTATCAAGGATAAGCTGCGTGAGTAAAGCGGTTGACCTTGTTGAGTGAGTAGCCTTCTATTGCAAATAGAGTCTCTTGCATGGCTTTTTTATGTAACATGAAATTTTCACGATTTAAAATAAAAACGTAAATATCAACTTTGAACAAAATGAGTCAGCTTGTACGAGTGCACGTTTAAAGAAAAAGCGATTTCAGTTACGTCGCACATTGAAATTTTGAGCTTAACGATTTGCAAAGTATTCCACACTTTTAATGATAAGTTAAATTGATGGTTACCTGCAATTCACTTATAACCAAAATGCTTATTGACCTTTTGATATCATACAAATGAGTGTGAGAACCGACTGGTTTACTTTTTGTCGGTAATTCTTTCAGAATTGTCTCATACGAAAAGATTTTCATGCAATATATTACTATTGTAATAACATTGTTCGGATTGAGCAAGATTGAGGTTCACGGGAAGATGCATGCCAACGATTCTCGAATCGTTGTGTAGGGTTTTAAAGTTATAAGAGTGATGGGGTCACGGGTACCCGAGTTGTTTCTAAATGTTGTTTATTTAAAATGATAAAATGTGTAAAAGGATTTATCTACTGTATTGTCATGCATGAAGGCTATGAACCGACTAGGTCGTAGAGTATTACGTCTTAAGCTAAGGAAGAACTGCGAGAGCGGAGAGGCGTTGGTCAAGTCAGGGGAGAACGTATGTAGTTTTGGTATATGTGTTTAAGAGGAGAATTGGACCTTGGAAGAGTCGGGAATGGATTTTAGTGTCAGGTGTATGAGGGTCTGTACCTTTGCTCGGTGACTGAGAACACAGTTGCCGAGGGGCGATGGTGTCCGGAGGAAGGACTAGGAGTCATCAAGGTATTAGTTTTAGCAACTCTTTATGGGTAGTGTTGTGAAGCAGGAATGAAAGGTCCACGTTGTGGGTCATGAGTTTCGAAGGGAGCTGGTAATATTGATGTTACATGAGTAAGTTTCGAAATAGGGGCGACGGATTATAAAGTTAACTATGATGTGTAGGGAGGAATAGGTCCCGTAAGGAACTCATGTTAAAGGATAGGTTAAGGAAGTAGTTAAGAGTTGTCTTTTGTTGTTGAAGTCGGCAACGGTGTATGTTGGCCGAGGCCGAAGACTCAAACCAAATGAGTGTAAGTTGATAGAATATCTTGTAGAGGTGTTAAATTAGTAAGAGACTGTTGTTGTTGAATAGGCGTTCTATTTACGAGGTGAGGAGGGTCCGTAGAAGGACAAGATGTGTAACACAAGCGGAGTGAGTGTAGACTATACCAGTCAGTAAGAAAATGTGCCGTGTCTAAGAAAGGACTCGGATCATAAAGAGCTAGCTAGGATGTTTGTGTTTGAGCTAAGTGTGAACTCGTGAGTCATAGTTCAACAAGTTGGGAGAGAACTAAGTAGCGAGACAGACTCGATTGTAGTATACGGGAGAATATGAAGGAAAGGGTGAATTGTGTACGAATGACCATGAGAGACTTGGTCGGTAGTGTGATGATAGGAGTGGTGAATGTACGAACGAATAGTAGCTTCAATTGCCAAGATATCTGTGTCAGCCGGTGATGTAGTAAGGCGATGTTAGAAAAATGAAGGATTAGAAGGAAGTCCTTTTGGGATTTCGGGCAGAGTGTACGTTTTGCAATCCCAGTTGTTGAAGTACGTGGTTTGTAAGTTGGTGTTTATTTTCACTGTTATCGGAATGGAATGTCGGGGCAGAATTGGGTGATTGCCCAGCTGTGAGACCAAGCTTTGTGGTCATGTATGTTGTTAAGTATATTCTTGAAGGCAGAGTAAGTTTAAAGAAGATGATGAATAGATTAGTCAAGCTGTAGTATAGTAGATGAGAAATCGTTAAAAAAAAGATGAAAATTGTTCCTTATGCGTGAGGGAATGATCCTAGAAGGAAATAGTTGGAAATTTTGGTTATGTTTAAGGAATGACATGATGATGATTGTGGGTCGGAGTGGTAGTATGATCATTAGTTGATTTGAAATGTCATGATAGAGGTATAAGCCTTTGGTTGGCTGATTAAAATTTTATAGATTTGTTAAGTAATGACGTTCATTTGTTATTACAGGATGTGTTACAATCCTTGGGGAGGTGTTATTGGGATTAACACACTGATTGTTAAAGAATTATTTAAGGTAAATCTAAGTAAGAAATCCGGGATGACGGTATATATATATCTGTCTGATTTTATGATCATGGTGGTTAATCGAAAGAATTGTGGAACCCGAGTTTCGGGGTGTTCCTGAATTAATAGATCCGTTTGTAATAGGGAATCCAAGGGGGGTGGATTATTAGAGTGAATAGGGGACGTTACTAAGAAACACACTTTGGGGTCATTGGAAGTTTAAAGAGGATGAGGGCTGTGTTAGTCAAAATGTGGTGAGATAGATGTGAAATCCTTAAAGAATGTGAATTGTTGCTTATGTGTGAAAGAAATGTCTGAGAAGGTAAAAGTTGGAGATTAAAGAATGTGTAGTGACGTCGAACACTGGTCTTGTTTCAAGACGGCTTGGTTGAATGCCTTAAGATAAGATCTTGGTGCAACTGTTTAGCTATGTGAGTAATGAGAAAGCGATACCAGCATGGGGAAAGGTCGGGAGAGAGGGGCAAGTAATGTTCGGTAGGCAATGCTCCACGCTAACCTGGGGAGGTGAAGATAGCATATCGGAATAAGTGAGTAAATTGGAAGTAGTAAACTTGTCAGTAACGCCGAAAGGTTCAGTGTTGTGTAGATTGTCATTGATAAGTGTGCGAACCGTTGGAAAGAGTATTGAGGAGGGGAATTGGGTACGAGGTTGTGCAGAAAAGGAGTGGATAAGACAGTCGAATGAGTTAAGTTAGTGACTTTGTGAGAAATGTTTAAACGAATTGGTCGTGCAGTGATTAAGTTAGTGAGAATAGTATGGTGTGACCATGGTTACTCCTCCCAATGGAGTGAGGATAACCGGAGTTACGTTTTATAGGAATGAACGAACGTGGCAATCCGGGAGGAATTGATGTGTTTCAGGATAAGTATAATTTGAGTAGGTGAACAATCCAACGATGGGTTTGGAGGTTCCTACTCTTAGTTACGTATAAGTATGGGGTGGTGAAGTAGTGAGAATGTGAGGGATGAGTGACGAACTGTGGTCTAGGTGGTCCGAGAAAAGGGAAATGTTATCAGCATAGACGATTGTTGGGTGGTGCAAGGTAGTGAGTTGTGATACGATGAAGGAACTCGGGGTTGTGAGTTGTCGGGATGTACAGGGTTGGCCCTGTGCCAAGTTGTCGAGTGAGTGACCATTTCTTAGTAAATGAATCTCGTGTTGTAGTGGAGGATTCCGCCAGGTTCCTCCTTTTGGGAGGTAAAGATGCTTGAGAAGCCGTATTTATTCTACTATGGTTAAGACCGATTGAATAGGAACAGTAGTCTGCGAGTTAGAGTACCGTAAGAACTGAAGAGAATGCATCCAATGTTCCATGTTTCGAATCTAATGAGGTGGTTGACTGAGTCAGAAGTGGCTTTACCTTGGGGAAGTGTCAGTTGTGGTGTGGGCATGATACCCGCATCTTTTCCAATAAGGAATTCCGGGGACGGAATTCTTTTAAGGTGGGAGTGTTGTAACAACCGGGTTTCGTTTGCAACTTTGTAAGTTTGTGGCCATTATGCAAGAAACGAAAGTTAAGTAGAGGGACTATTGTGCAAATTGTGAAAGATATTTAAGGACTCCAATCCCTAGGGCAGCCTCTATTTTGTAGAAATCAGTATTTTGTGTGTGTGTGTGTGTGCTCTTGGTGTTTGGCGGCTAAGAGGTTAGAGAGGAGAAGAGGGTAAAGGTTGGAAGCTCTCAATTTGGGCAAAGAAATTGTTAAGGTAATCTTCTAGCATATTTCTTCTGCTTATTTCAAGTCCATTACTCTTATTTGTTCATGATTTGGGGAGGAAATCGTGAGGGATTGTTAGAGTTTTACCTAAACATCTCCCTTTTGAGTATTTTGGAGTTTTATTGCTAATGTGCCGATTTGGGGGTTTAAAATGGAATTTATTTAGTGATTATGACTAGTTAATGAACCCCTATGGTTGTCTAATCGAGATGATATCAAATAAACGAGTTTTAATCACTTTTAGATGTCTGAGGTTCGAAACAGCGTAGTTTCCGGGTACTGACTTTTTAGTGGTGTCCGGATAGGTTGCAAGTTTCCGGGTAAGTTCCTTAGTATCCGGATAGAAGGAGTCTCCGGGTAGGTTGTGGTGTCCGGAAAGCTATTGTGTCCGGAAAGCTGTTGCGTCCGGAAAGTAGCTGATATCCGGAGAGTAGTTGGTGTCCGGATAGTTCTGGATTAGTGTTACTGATTAAGGATTTATCTGATCTTCTAGGTATCAAGTTTGGTTAACCCGAGGGTAGAACGAATGTGCATTCAGTGACATCAAGGTGAGTTCCCTAAACCCTGTTACGACGCAAAGTGATAAATGTTTTAACTGATTATGGTTTTACCGAGCATGAAATGTTATGAACTGATTGCATGATTTTCATGAACGTATCTGTTTTATTAAATGAAATGTTTGGCGTGAAGAAATGAAAGACATGACCTATGAATATTTTAGCTTACTTGTTTTCATGAATGTACTTGTATGCTATGTGGTGTCGGTCTGCACTGTGGGGTCAGAGAGAGGTTCTCGGAATCTGAGGATCCCTTGGATATGTATGACAGGCCGGTAGGTTGGAATTCGTTTCCCTCCTATCCGGTAGAGGGGAGTCCGAGTGGGCTCCAAGGAGGGCGAGAAGGGAACCTAATGGAACCCCGATCGCGGAATGTTTATGTGATCCAATACACAGTGTAGTACCATGCTTGATGAAATGTTAAGGTTTTCGATGAAACTTTTATAAATGTTATCATACCGTTTTACATGTTGCTTTCGGAGGGAATTCACTAGACCTTTTGGTCTAACCCTCGCTTTTCAAAATTAAACCATTTTCAGGTAAGCGTGTTACGTATTCTTCTAGTAAAAACTTTGAGATGGCAGGAAGTATTTGGAACTTAGAGTGACTCCAAGTCTTTTGACTGATGATTAGATAGAGCTCTCGACTGTGGAATAGAGACTTCCGCTGTCAATTTTGCTTAGCTTAGTGAAAAGAATGTTTATGAACAAGTTATTTATGTAATTCGAATGCTTAATCTATGATATTGCTTGATTTCGAAATTGGGACGTTACACATTTTTCTCGATATGCATAACATCAAGACAATGGCGTACTTGTAAGTGCTCCCAATACGGTAAATCCCAAAAAATAGACTTTTTCTTCCATATATTCTTAGGTGGAGGTGTACCACATTTTCCAAGCATAACATTTAGATGTTCAACTCGCGAGTATATAGTTGATCCATCCAATAGTGGCCTTATCACTCCATGTTCAACTTTTCTGTCAAACGCTTTCTTCAATTTACGGTATGGGTGACTCCTTGGTAGTGATCTTCGATGTCCCATGAACACGTTTTTCTTACAGTTTCTCAACCGTATGGAATGTGTATCATCTTCACATACAGGACACGCTTTCACACCTTTTGTACTATATCCAGACAAATTGCCATACGACGGAAAATCATTTATAGTGGAAAAAATCATGGCACGTAATAGAAAATCCTCCTTACTGTACGCATCATACACCTGGACGCCTGAACTCCATAATACTTTCAAGTCATCAATTAACAGTGCCAAGTATACATCAATGTCGTTCCCTGGTTGTCTGGTACCTTGAATTAATAAAGACATTATGATGTATTTCCGTTTCATACATAACCAAGGCGGAAGATTGTAGATGCATAACAGAACTGGCCATGTACTGTGACGGCTGCTCATGTTTCCAAACGGATTAATTCCATCTGAACTAAGCCCGAACCGGATATTTCTAATTTCCTCACCAAATTCTTCAAAATCAGAATCGATATTTCTCCATTGAGGAGAATCGACCACATGTCTTATTTTCCCATCTATTTTACGTTCTTCAGCATGCCAACGCAACAATTTTGCATATTTGGCGTTTGCAAATAAACGTTTCAACCTTGGAACGAGGGGCAAATACCACAATAGTTTAGCAGGGGGGCCATTCTTCATCTCATCACTATTTTCTTCCGCATGTTTTTTTCGCTTATACCGTGATGTGCCACATCTAATACATTTATGTAGATTTGCATACTCATTTCTGTATAACATACAATCATTTGGACATGCATGTATTCGTTCTATTTCCAATCCCATTGGACACATTAGTTTTTTTTGCTTGGTATAAAGACACATGCAACTCATTTTTTTCCGGAAGCATTTCATGCAAAATATCTAATAGGCTAGTGAAACTTTTATCACTCCAACCATTGCTTTCTTTTAAGTTAAATAACTTCAACACATCTGAAAGTTTGGTGTATTTGGTACAACCAAGATATAACGGTTTTTCAGAATCGACGAATAGTTGTTGAAATTTTTCATAATGATTATCAGCAACATTATGTTCAACATCACGTAACATATCATCTATATTATCACGATCACTGTTGTCTGAATCATTATTATCATCAACATTACAATAATGACCGGTGTTACAATCATCAAATACCTCACCATGACGTGACCAAATCGTATACCCTTCCATAAAACCACGACATATTAGATGTCCTTGAATTACATTATAATCACTAAACTTATGCAAATTATGACAATCTTTACAAGGACACCAAATGTAACTTTCCCTATTATTCACCCGATTATCCCCGGCAACTTTAATAAACTCGTTCAAACTGGTTAAATACTCAACGGTGGCACGTGGTATTTTGTACATCCAAGTATCACGATTCATCTATAATGTAGAAAATAGAATATTAATGAAATGTATGCAATGCATGAATAGAACAAATGGCAGGTGGTCAATCCTAACCCACTTTCTGAAATATTTGTCTCATATGTGAAAATGTATTAGCCAATTAAGCATTTAAGAAAATTTCGACAGCATTTCCCTTTGACTCCCTAAATATGTGCGTGAAACACATATTTGTAGGAGCAATGAGAAATGACTACCGAAATTTTCCTAAATACTTAATCGACTAATACACATTCACATCCTAAATGAGACAAATTATTCAGAAAGCAGTCCCAAAACGGGGACTATCTGAAAATAATCTCTATTAGATTATTTCAGACGGGTATAAAACCTAAGCGTTAGGGTGTATGCAATATCTTTCTAAAAAACAAAAAATTATGTTTCTTCGAACAATAATCAAAACTAAAATTTAAAATGAAAAAATATTTACCTTGTTGCGTCGATTGAAATTACTCAAACATGCACAATAATTCTTGTAATTCGATTGCTCAAACGATCCTACAAAATATATAAAGTAACACCATTAACTTATATATTATTTCACATTACATATTCATGAATTATATATATAAATACAAAAATATACCTATATATGTGTGTATTATGCATGTAAGGATAGAGATAAACAATATATATATATGTTTACTTACAAGATATTTATTAATGGTGAAAAGGAAGAAAGGAAAGCAAGAAGAAGAGAGTAGCCGTCTGCATTTGGAATGAAAAGGAAGAGATTGTCAAATGTGGGGAAAAGAAAAAGGCTAGGTTGTTACTTGACCTAGAAAAACGTGTAGGCAATATACAACCGGGTACGATTTCAAAAAAAGCCCGCATCAAATCAAATCCATCTGATATTATCCGATTCGGTTAATGGACGGGTATTATTTAACTCAATGGAACCCGGTTTCTTCTAAACAACCAGGTACTATTATCATCCCTTTATTCCAGGCGCAATACAACCCGGGAAACAAGACGGAGACGGGTACAAATCGAATATGTGACAAATAGCACCCGGTTTCTTAGTTAACCGGGTGCTATTTAGGGGGTGTTATCTGACATTCTGTAGTAGTGGTAATTGCTTTTTTAACGAAGCGATTGGTTAATTTGGGAAAAAAAAATCGACAGAAATATTCGTCTGAAAAAGTCAATCCGCCGAAACGTTCGTCGGAAAAGTCCTGTTGAGGCGACTTTTATTCCGACAGTCAAGTCCGTCGAAAATCCGTCGAAATTCCTTTTTCCGGCGGATTTCCGATTTCCGGCGGAAAAGCCGGTTTGTCTAGTAGTGATTTATTAGAAGACTAGAAGTTCCAATGCAAAATGACATATGATTATAGCATAAAATCACATGTGAACGTCTAAAAGGGATGTGAGTTACTCGGTCAACGTGATAAAGTTCGTAGAAAGGTCACCTGATGTATAGTCGGTTAACATGTTTATATTCCATGTGAATACGTTTTCGTATGATATATGATTACATGTGACTTAGAACTTCTGACAAATTAACCGTTTTCACATTTAGCTCGACTCTCTATGTCTCCTCTTTATATATATATATATATATATATATAGAGAGAGAGAGACCCACTATTTTGTAAACTTTTTTTCGTGTAAACTTTGGATTTCATAGGTTTTCTAAATGAAATTATTTCATGAAATTGTTTATTTTGATTAAATTGTTTCATATCATTCATTTATTGATGAAATTGTTTCATATATTTGTGTTTTTTATGTAGTTTCATATATTTTTTTCATTCCTGTGAGACTGTTTCATATATTTTCTCAGTTTGATGAAACTTTGTCGTTTTTACATAAAAACACAAATATATGAAACAATTTCATCAAAAAATGAATGATATGAAACACTTTAATCAAAATAAACAATTTCATGAAACAATTTCATCAAAAAAACGTATGAAATCCAAAGTTTACACACATTTAGATGTTTACAATTTATTATCCCTCTATAATACATATATATATATATATATATATATATATATATATATATATATATATATATATATATATTTATATATATAGCCATAGGTTCAAATGAGAAATGCTAAGTGTGTGAGAAATAAGGAAATAATCCTAGCCATTCATACGGTCAATATCGGATTTGACTGGTCAAGAATCGCGGCTTTGACGGGTCAAAAGATGCGTCTATTCCAAAAATAGAAGGACAATTTCGTAACTTTTACAAATACACGGGACGAGTTCATATGTGAACTTGTGTGATTCATATATGAACTATATGTTCATATATGAACCCGTGTAATTCACATATGAACTCTTTTTAACTGATTCACAAATGAACCTTTGTGATTCATATATGAACTAATTAACTGATTAATATATGAACCAATTGGGTTCATATGTGAATCAGTTGAACTAATTAACAGATTAACATATGAATCTTTGTCATTCACATATGAATAAATTAACTGATTCTCATATGAACTAATTAACATATGAACTTATAGTTCATATGTGAATCACACAGGTTCACATATGAACTCGTCCCGTGTATTTGTAAAAGTTACGAAACTACCCCTTTATCGTCTTTAGACCACACAATGAATTATCCGGTGCTTCACAGTCAATGCCGCAAATGTTGACAAGGTCTAGGATCATTTCTATATTTCTCACACATTTAGCATTTCTCATTTGAACATCTCCTTACACACACACACACACACACACACATATATATATATATATATATATATATATATATATATATATATATATATATATATATATATATATATATATATATATATAGGGAGGTTTAAGGAAAACCTCAAAAAATGGAAAACTCAAGAACACCTAATAGCCCTTCATTAAATAATCTCTTTATTTTTGGATTTTTTAATTAAATAATAAACAGGGGTAGTAAGGTAATAATACTAATATCCAGTTATTTAAGGAATATATTATTAGAATTGGATAAATATGAAACTAATAATCGATAAAGATTTTTCCTAAAATATTGCTTCTCTTTTGTTTTGATTTTCTCTTACCTCCGATTGAATTCATTGATTTGCAAGATTGTTATTCCAGTAAAACAACTTCTTTGTATTTTCTAGCATAAGATATGCATTGTGAAATCATGGTAGGAGGAAAGCATGCCAACGATAAAGATATATGAGGAAAACATGCAGAAAAAATATTGGATCCCGTTCGTATGCATATGTGCACTTTTGAAATGGACATATTTGCATATTTCACACATATATACAGGCATCTATATGAATATATGTCCTTTGAACATGTGGGAAATATACAGATGTGCATATATGCACACAGGATAGGTTAGTGCTACAAACATAAATGCACAAAAAGATATGGTTCATCTATTCCTTGATACATGTCCGTGTGCATGTTACAAATTACATGTATGCACAAGTGCATATCGTTCAGATGAAAGGCAATCAAGATGTTCCTCAGTTTTTCGTTTTTTTGAGGTTTTCCCTTGAAACCGACCCTATATTATATATCATTGTTATTTATTTGTAAAAAAAAGTAAACCCTAAAAAATTAATGTCTTAATTGTCTCTTTGTCGCTGAAATTCCTATCGTTGATTGGATGCTGACATGTTCTTTTAAACTATCGATTTTGTATATTGTATTAACATATATAAGTTGAATACTGTAATATATCCATCCGGGAAATTGTTGAATTCCTTGTCTAAGTAACAATTAATGATGGTTCAATATTTTTAATATTATAAAACAAAGTCAAATTAATCCCAAAGATTTAATTTAATATTTGTAAAAGAAAACAAATTAAATAAAGAACTAATCAACTAAATCTAAAAGAATTTGACGAAGGAAATTTTTAGATTGCAAATAGATCTTCTTTCACACTTCTTCTTGTACAGCTCCCTCTAACTAAATAGCAGTTTGAATTACAAAAGTTTCATAATATTTGGATAAGTATTGAGCTTAGAAATGTATCTGTATAAATGACCTTAGTTTTAAAATCTAAAAGTCTATTTTTTAATCATCATCTATACTCTGTTATGTTATTTGTCCTTTTTTTTTTAATTTATTTTATGATTCAAAAATTGTTAGAGATTGATTGATTATTGTTTTATTTTAAAACATATATAGATATGCATTTCAAACAAAGGACTAAAAAATTCTAATTTTCTGGTTTATATAATTTTATGTTTTATTATAATTTAGTTTCAAATAGAAATTTATCATATTTAGTTTAATTATAATTTTCTTATAAAATAATGATAAGTATTTTGTTAGGGCTCAAAGCTCTTTTAATTTGATGATATTTATATTTACAATATTTCATATTTAAAATACTTTAATAAGAAATAAAAATGAAGTGTACGTGGTAAATTAACTGATAATCTAGTTGATATATTAACTATGTTTAATAAAACCTTATAATAAAGTTGTTAAAAATGTAAAATAATAAAAAATAACATTTACAAAATTACTAAACTTTAAAACTTGATAACATATTTAAAACAAAACACTAATAATATAATATCAATTAATACAAATCATACATTAAAAGATATAATCGAAAGAAACTCGAAAAAAGCTCCAGAAGCTTTGTGAAATGCTATTTGAAATAACATTTAAATAACATATTTTATAATCTACTTCTTACTCATTCATAAAAGCCGCTTACGGTAAGCTCAAAAAGTAAGTTATATAGATTATGTTGGTCAAACATGACCTAAGCAAATAAATTAAAGATCACAATAACCTAACACTACAAGAAAAGTGGGTATTAACAAAAGAAAGTTGTGAGGCCAAAAATCCCTACTCGATAATTAGTGAGGGATTAGCGACGTGAGAAGTGAATTTGACCGTAGATCATTTTTAATCTCATGCCCTCCCATGAAATGCGCCTTAGAATAGAATTGAACTGATGCATCTCATTCTAATATGCGTCATCCAACGTTTGATTACCATTTCTTATGCTACTCAGGTTAACCTCAACTACTCACTAGAAAACTGGGTACGGGAGATCTCAAGGTATTTTTCATGTGGGTAATATGTTAGTGAAATTCATAAACAACTGATTACCGATGGAATTTTTGGTCGATTTCTTTCTAGTTGCATCATATGTTAAAGATAAATAAAAGAGTAAACCTCACTTTTGGTCCCTGTTGTTTGCAAAAAATAACGAAAATCATCCCTAGAGTTCATTTATTACAAATTAGCCACTATTGTTTGCATTTTTGTCCGGTTTTGGTCCCTCTCACTAACGGAGGTTAAATAAAAACGTTAGTTCAGGGACAATTTAGTATTTTTTCCAAAATTTTTGTCTTATCCTTCTTTTTTGACTGACCAATCACTACCCCACCCACCTTACCCAACCCCCTCCCCTACTCCCTCTCATCTTCTTCCCAAACCCATTAACCCAACCTGCAGAAGAAAACACACACACACACACACATATATATATAACACTTAATTAAATTTCACACACACACACATATATATATATATATATATATATATATATAAACACTTAATACACAGACATATAAACACACAAACACACACACACACACACACACACATATATATATATATATATATATATAAACACACTTAAAAACACACAAACACACAAACACACACACACACACACACATATATATATATATATATATATATATATATATAAACACACTTAAAAAACACACAAACACACACACATATTTATATATATATATATATATATATATATATGTGTGTGTGTGTGTGTGTGTATGTGTTTTAAGTGTTTATATATATATATATATATATATATATATATATATATATGTGTGTGTGTGTGTGTGTGTGTGTGTGTGTTACTACAAGAAAAATGACTTTCAGAGAAGGTTTTATTTTGTACTTACAAGTGTAAAAAGCTTCTCTAAAGGCTTTAGAGAAGCTTTTCAATTCCGTCAACAAGCTTCTCTATATAAGGGTAGCTAAAGGTTTTTGGAAGGGATTTCAAAGGGTACATTTAAAATAACTTTTAGAGACTTTTTTCTGGGGCTTTAGATACGCTTTCAAAGCGTCTCTAAAGGGTGGATGATTTTTTCCAAAAAGCTTCTCTAAAAGTATTTTTTAGAGACGTTTTTCCAGCATTTGAGATGGTTTATAAGCGTCATTAAAATACACTTTTAGAGAAGGTATTAAAAAAGCTTCTCTAAAGATGTAGGCTTTAGTGACACTCTTACAAAACCTTCTCTAAAACTATCCTTTGGTTACAGTTTTACAAGCTTCTCTAAAGGTTATCTTTAGTTACACATAACCAAAACCTTCTCTAAAACTATCTTTTAGTTACACTTTTAATAAAATCAAATCCTTCTCTAAAGGGTATGTTATATTATTTTTTTGTCTATATTTCAACTCTATATTGGTATATATAATAATATAATATAATATAATAAGAAATAAAATTGATCGATAAAAACAACATAAAAATCGTAAAACCATAGAATTTCATATTTATATGTACAATACAAATTTTCCATAACAAAACCTAATGTTCCATCAATCCATACATTCATCCAAATTCATTAAAACCCATACTACTTCATACTACAAAGTTTCAATTTTCGGTACATCCAACAATCTTGTCAACTCCTCCGTAAGTCATCTCTGCAATCTGTTCTTGTAATGACCTGCCATTTATTTGACCTCTGTATAAGTGTTTGCTCCCACTCGTTCTCTTACGCAACTAGATATTTCCATAACTGTAGCTTCAACAGATGCATCCTCTCCTTGTTCCAGTTCCATTTAGTATAATATTTTACCTTCTCTTTCTGGTAAAACTATTTCCATATTTCCCTGTCAACCAACTCCAAAAGCTATGTGGTATATCTAAATCCACGCACTCCAAAATGTCTACACAAATAATGCATTACTCATTTAGAAGAAGCAATGGGTGGAGGATATGGTGGAGGAAATGAAATCCATACCAAAGGTATGATCGACAACAAAAAGGATAGTTCAATCATCCACCTGCCAGAGAGATCTTTGATTGCGAACCCTGCTCAAGTTTCGATATATTTGCATGATTGCCAACATGATAAAAAAAACTACTAATGTCTTCAAGACAATTAGCTCACCAGGTGTATCAGAATAGTTTTGAGCTAGAACTCACAACTTGAATCCTGTGTCTTTATCAATAGAATCAATCTCCTTTGCATGTCTTTTCTCTTGAAAAAATTATATTCTTCAAATTTACATCGATGTTCAAAGATTAGACAATGTAAGAAACTTCATAAATCATCTTCCAAATGAATACTACAGAAATAGGAGGAAAACTTGATGCGAGTCATTTGGTAATTTACTACTCTTTCATGGATCACATAATATAAGAAAAGAATTTAATACACACCTTGATAAACCATCTAAGACTTCAGGTAATTGTTACTAAGCTGAATTTTATTATGTGACATTAGATTTATTAACTTGATGTTCTGAAATCAAGATTTACCTCAATGCATATTTGGATGTTGTTGCGGTCTATATCATGTATCCTCCTGTACTATGTAGTAGTATGCAAAACACTCTATCAAATGAACCAACATGATTCATTAGGAAACTCAACCGCAAATCAGAAAGATAGATCAACAAAAAATACTTCAATAAATAGTCAAAAGAGGGACATGAATACCTTAGGATTTCCTATGCTTCCGCTAGTATAGAGAAGAAAAGGTGGATCCTGTGCATCAAACCACAATACATCACATTTGGTGGAATATTCTGGAAAATGTCCTCTCCATTGTTGGTAATGGTGACACCATTTATTTTGAATAAGATGAAACTATAAATATTTCAAAGACAGAGCCCAAAAAAGTCAGAACAACATGTTTAGTCAGGCGGTCTATATAACAATAATATGCAGCAACGACAACAAAAACCATGAGAGGAAAGACTTACAGAAGATAATTGCTTGAATTACTAAAAAAGAATTGACACAGAAACATGAAAAAAAACCAAAACCAGGCATCACTCTCGGCAAAACCGTAAGAAAAAACATAAGAAAAATAGTCAAAATACTCTAAAGGAAGCTTAACTAGATCCGGTAGAACCTATAAGAGTTTACGGTTTTGACCACTTTGTGGCCGTAAAAGAAAAGGTAACATGTAGAAGAAATGTCAATCAGCTACAATGATATATCCATGATCAAGGTCATCAGATGTATATATATATATATATATATATATATATATATGAATGAAGGCTGAAAAGTATATAATTTTGAACCAAAGTGAAAAGAGATGGTTAAATGTAATATAAACACTATAGTCGATGTATAAAAAACTAGGATTGTTGTATACCTTGAAAGTAATCTGCCAAAATCATACAATGGCACTAGTATTTTTGTTGAACAAACCAGTTCTATGCCATTCTTGAATCTAACAATCGTAGTTACAACTTTATCAAGGCGAGGATCAAAGATCAAAGATCAAAGAAAGGCATTTGAAAATAGGTGAGTGAAATCATAGTGTACAACTAACTACAATTTTGATTTTGTCACAGACGTAAACGGTAAACCATATACTTACTCGCACATCCGATTTCCCCCAAAAAGGTTGAGTAATCTTACACAGGGATATCCATCCAGGACCATGTACATGGATTTCTCTAGGCCAGAACCTGACTCGAATGCCAACTGTTCTGAAGCTGATTATTAAAAAACAAATTAGTTGAAACCTAGTAATCTAAATTGAGTATAAAAAATAATTATGTGTGCATATAAACAAACAACTATGCACGTTACTCATAGAAGTGTATTAGGAGTGGTGCTATTCAGATTAGTTAGATACTTGAATGGTCAATAAGATGCATCACTTTGAATTAAGATGCAATTTTCTACACAGTATACAGATTGTTTGGAAAGCCTTGTGGATAATTACCACAGTCCTGAGAAGATTAGATGATTGAAATAATCATTTTACATATAATCCATGATTGTTTCTTTATACCTTCTATAAAAATAAAAATTATAACAACTATAATGTGGAAACATGGGATCATTTTAAATTGATCTTAAACATTATAGTAGCATATGAATCCTAATTAAAAATTGTAGACCCTCATACATGTGCTTTAGTTTACAAAGGATGCCAATCATACTATTATATAGCAGGTTTCCATGATATGCATATAGTTTTCTGTGAGAATAACTCGGTTAATGTAACGTCCCAAAAATCATAACATGCATTAACGTAGAATAAGCATTCAAATTACATCAACAACTTGTCTTTAAAACATCATCCACCTATACTAATCAAAATTCTACAGCGGAAGTCTCTAAATCCACAGTCGAGAGCTATATCTAGTCATCATAGTCAAAATCTTGGAGTTTCTCTAAGCTCCAAGTCCTCTTGCCTTCTCTTAGTTCTTACCGGAAGAACCCATTGTACGCTTACCTGAAAATGGTTTAGTTTTGAAAAGCGGGGGTTAGACAAAAAAAGGCCTAGTGAATTCCCTCCGAAAACAACACGTAAACCGAATGGAACACTTTTATAAAAGATTTATAAATAGTCCGTAGCACATCATCAAACATGGTACTACACTGTGTATTGGATCACATAAACATTCCGCGATCGGGGCCCCAGCAGACTCCCCTTTTGCCTCTTCCGGAGCCTACGCAGACTCCCCTCCCCGGAGCCTACGCAGACTCCCCTCTACCCGAGTAGGAGGAAACGAATTCCAACCTACCGGTCTGTCATACATATCCAAGGGATCTTCCGACCCCGAGGATCTCTCTCTGATCCCACAGTGCAGACCGACTGCACATAGCACATAATTCATTTCACAAAACATGCACTTTACATCTTGGTAAAATCATCATTTCCATTTCATCATGTCAAGTAAGCCTTCTCAAGTAAAACGTGTAGTTCATAGAAAAACATTCGTGATAGTTACAAACAATTCATGCTCGTAAATGAAACCATAATCAGTTAAAACATTTAACACTTTACGTCGTAAAAAGGGTTTAGGGAACTAACCTTGGCTAGCGTTGAACGCACTCCTTAAATATCTCCAAGCTAAACCAAACGAACACCTAAGGCATTAGATTCATATTAGTTCAGACGGTCTGACTCTACTGCATCGTTGACGCAGCCCGGACACTAACACGATCAGGATACTCCAACAGTCCGGATGTCTCAACCTTCTGGATTACCCGAACTGTCCGGATACCCCGACTTCCCGGATATCCAAACTGTCCGGATACCCGACTTTCCGGACACACCCTTTCCGGATACTGGCACCCGGAAACCTCTTATCTGGAAGGACATGCATCCGGGAACTACCAAGGCATTACTACCCGGATACCTGCATCCTGTCCGGAAACTACTGATCACTAAGAACTCTATTACCCGGAAACCACTACTGTTCGAAAACAAAAGTCTAAAAGTGATCATTAAGCCCATTTTTCTGCCATTAATTTGATTAGACAAACCTAAGGGTTCATCCACCAATCCTAAACAACCACTTAATCCACTTTCTTACCATTAAATCGATTTACAACGACAAAACCCTCAAACCCCACTTTTAAGAAAAATATGGTTGAAAACCCATTGAATCATTATGTTCAAACTTAATAATCCAGACAAATGAAGAAAGGAGCTCCAGATAACAAGAAATAAACATAGAGGAGATTACCTGCTGATTCCTCTCTTCCTTGATTCCTTCCCAAGAAAACTTTCTTCTTCTACCTTCTTCCCTCTTAGCCGCCGACCACAAGCAAAACACACACACACACACACACTCCACACAATTAGTGGCTGCCCTAGGGATTTGTGCCATAAACATCTTTCATCTAATTGCAATTCAGTCCTCAAGTTAACTTTCATTCCTTGGATAAAGACCACTAAACTTGAAATTCGGGTTGTTACAACAGTCCCCCTTAAAAGAATTTCGTCCCCGGAGGTAATGCCACTTCTGACTCAGTCAACCACCTCATTAAATTCAAAACATGGAACATTGGATGCATTCCCTTCAATTCTTACGGTACTCTAACTCGTAGGCTACTGTTCCTATTCGATCGGTCTTAATGATAGAAGATTAAATAAGGCTTCTCATGCATCTTTACTTCCCTTAAGGAGGAACCTGGCGGAATCCCCCGCTACAACACGAGATCCATTTACTAAGAAACAGTCACTCACTTGACAGCTTGGCACAAGGCTAACCCTGTACATCCCGACAACTCACAACCTCGAGTTCCTTCATCGTATCACAACTCACTACCTTGCATCACCCAACAATCGACTATGCAGATAACATTTCCATTTTCTCGGACCACCTAGACCACAGTTCGTCAATGATCTCTCCCATCCTCACCACTTCACCACCTCATACTTAAACGTAACTAAGAGTAGGAACCTCCAAACCCATCGTTGAAGTGTTCACCTACTCAAATTAAACTTATCCTGAAACACATCAATTCCTCTCGGATTGCCACGTTCGTTCATTCATATAAAACATAACTCCGGTTATCCTCACTCCACTGGGAGGAGTAACCATGGTCACACCATACTATTCTCACTAGCTTAATCACTGCACGACCAAATCGTTTAAACATTTCTCACAAAGTCACTAACTTAACTCATTCAGCTGTCTTATCCACTCCTTTCCTACACAAACTCATACACAATTCCCTTCCTCAATACTTTTTCCAACGGTTTGCACCCTTATCAATGACAAACTACACAACACTGCACCTTTCGGCATTGCTGTCAAGTTTACTACTTCCAATTTACTCACTTAATTCGACATACTATCCTCACCTCCCCACGTTAGTATGGAGCACTGCTCACCAAACATTACTTGCCCCTCTCTCCCGACCTTTCCACATGCTGAAATCACTTTCTCATTACTTACATAGCCACACAGTTGCACCAAGGTCCTAACTTAAGGCATTCAACCAAGTCATCTTGAAACGACACCAGTGTTCGACGTCACTACACATTCTTTAATCTCCAACTTTTACTTTCTCAGACAATTCTTTCACCCATAAGCAACATCTCACACTCTTTAAGGATTTCACATCTATTCCACCACATTTTGACTAACACACCCATCATCTTCTTTAAACCTCCAATGATCCCAAAATATGCTTACTTAGCGACTCTTACAACCACAAAACAATTGGTTTCTTATTTGAATAACTACTCACCATCACTCTGTCATTCTATCCCGAACTTAGTCATGTTACAACGTCAACTTACACCCTACGTGCTCCAACCACCTGGTTAACAAGTCGCACACCTCATCCGAAACACCCAAAAGGCTTCTATCTGATGCTTCATCTCTCTCTAACACCACATTACCACGACACTAGCTGGCACATTTAGCTTGACAAATACTGTCACTACACATCCTTACACTCTTTGCCCATAACATCACACTGCAAACAAGATCTCTCATGATCTGTAACATCCCAGGCCAACCGTACCAGATATTGTCCGCTTTGTCCACACACCCGGACTCACGGTTTTAAAACGCGTCTGATAGGGGAGGTATCAAGTTCCTCTTATAAGGCAACCTTTGTTCCCCTCCCCAACCAATGTGGGATCTTACAATCCACCCCCCTTAGGAGCCCAGCGTCCTCGCTGGCACACTAGTCCGGTTCCCGGCTCTGATACCATGTGTAACATCCCAGACCAACCGTACCAGATATTCCGCTTTGTCCACACACCTGGACTCACGGTTTTAAAACGTGTCTGATAGGGGAGGTATCAAGTCCCTCTTATAAGGCAACCTTAGTTCTCCTCCCCAACCAATGTTACACATGGTATCAGAGCCGGAAACCACTGATCACTAAGAACTCTATTACCCGGAAACCACGACTGTTCGAAAACAAAAGTATAAAAGTGATCATTAAGCCCATTTTTCTGCCATTAATTTGATTAGACAAACCTAAGGGTTCATCCGCCAATCCTAAACAACCACTTAATCCACTTTCCCACCATTAAATCGATTTACAACGACAAAACCCTCAAAACCCACTTTTTAGAAAAATATGGTTGAAAACCCATTGAATCATTATGTTCAAACTTAATAATCCAGACAAATGAAGAAAGGAGCACCAGATAACAAGAAATAAACATAGAGGAGATTACCTGCTGATTCCTCTCTTCCTTGATTCCTTCCCAAGAAAACTTTCTTCTTCTACCTTTTTCCCTCTTAGCCGCCGACCACAAGCAAAACACACACACACACACACACCACACAATTAGTGGATGCCCTAGGGATTTGTGCCATAAACATCTTTCATCTAATTGCAATTCAGTCCTCAAGTTAACTTTCATTCCTTGCATAAAGACCACTAAACTTTCAATACAAACTTGAAATTCGGGTTGTTACAGTTAAGCCATTAAGCCCGTTAAACCATAAGTAAACAACCCCTATGTCTTCCACTCTAACTAGTTGGAAGAACTAACTGTTTTGCTAGTCACAAACAAGCTCTAGTTCAACGGGAAGAACAATATACAAATAATCCACCCAATTAAAATTTAAAAAAAAACTAAGATGGCAGACATGAAAGAACCTTTTGTATATTATAAACTCAGAATCATAAGCCACAACAAAATTCTAGAAAATGATATTGGCCTTTAAGAAACATTTATATTCTAACATAAGTACATATTCAGTCTGTTTTTTTCAAATACAGGAGGAAGGAAATTAATAAATGCACATTTTCAAAGATCCTAATTCATTCTAAGAGGAAAATTTTACCAAATGAAGCGAATTCCTCGATGATCATACGAAGATTGTAATGCAAACAGAGCCACCATTTCACGAATCAATCAATCCTGTAACTGAATTACCAAAAGAAACCAGGAAGAACATAAATCTCGCATAATAAACATTAACAGTTCAAAAAAATACTGGTATCATAATGTTTATTCTCAACTAACTATATGACAAAATCAAAGTCGCCATCAAAGAAGCGTAACTCTATGAATCCTCAAACCATAAATCTAAATACTTCTCTAAAACTTCCTTCTCTAAAACCCATTTTCCTTGTAGTGAGCTCTGCAAGATCATGGAATTGCCCATGAATATCACCACAAATTATGACCGAGCTTTTAACAGGATGGAATAGAAATGTAGAAACCCGTTGAGTTTAATTCAACTCAAATACATCACTTTACAATAACAGTGACACGAATGTACATCACTTTACATAATTTCCTTATATATGTTCTTGAAGAACTCTCAAATCCACTCAAACTTATTGCTGGTTTTCTTTCACGGATTCGTCCATAAACCTGCAATAAATATTCACAAATAAACAACTGCAATTGCATCAATCCATAGGGGGATTATCTTCACTTACTTGTGTCACGCATAAGATATATTTACAGGGAGAGTTCTCCTAATTTGGAGAAATTTACACCCTCTCTCCTAAAATCGTAGAATCTGTAGGTGCAAAAAATTGCACAGCATCCCCATTTTGTCCATTTTGGAGATGTTCTAAACTAGTTAGATAAAAAAATGTCTGATATATATTGATCTCAACGACCATCGTTTATTAAAGAAAACTAATCATACGATCAAAAGCTCACCTGAATCCGTGACTCGAACTGTTCAGTCCAATCAGGAGAAATCTACAAAACCACTAATTCATAGACTTTTAAAACGATTATAACCCACAAAATATAACATAAAAACATTGATAATTTGATCATGAATAATCGGTTTTATGAAGATTAGGGTGTGTTCTTAAGAAATCATACAACATTCGAAAGAACTTTGCCATATTCCGTCCCTGTCTTTGTGAATGCCGCTGGTGCACACAACACACAAAAATAGTCATATGCTATGTTTTTGGTCATTTTCTTATTTTCATCAGGTTCATTTTCTGATTTGAAGACTTTACAACCCTGCTAAAGCATGTAAAATGTAGCATAGAAACTGTCAAGATATTGTCATAGGTATCTCCTTAACTGGAAGTTGCTAATTGCAATAAGTAATTAACATGTTGTACCTTTAAGTGTTTAACATATGTCAATTTCATAATATGCACTGGGTTCAGTCAAAGTGGGTATCCCTTCCACGGATGGCCTTTTCACAAGTCCATAGATTGCTATTGTTTTATTTTTGCTCCTCTTTTCACCTTCTGTTGCACTAGACACCATACCTGCAAATCAAGTAATCAAAGATGGAAACACATTACACGATTCCAATTAATTACCAGTTGATGTAAATGAATCATTCTTATCATATTCAACAATTCCAAATACCTAATTTATGTTTTAAACATTGCGTTTTACACATACTCACTTGCACTTACATGTCAACCCTAATTCAAGTTCTCTGATTAGTCCACAGTTTCAAGCATATAGACTTGGTGTAGGAAATTGAAAAGAAGTTTTTTCACTAAATAAGGCATATAAGCATTAAATGCAGAAAGGGATTAGGGATAAATCATACCAATACATTGATCTTGGGGAGCCGATGCATGAATGAATGATTTCAGTTTTCAATAACCATTCCGAAGCAATTAAAGCACCGGATAACTTAAACACAGTCCAGGGCCTCCAGGCAAGGTTTGTATACATCTTTTATGCCTGACAATAACATACCTTTTGGCTCTATATATAAGTGAGTTATGTTGGAAACTTGGAATGCAACCAGAGCCCTCGAGTCACAAATCACAATTCAGTCAATCATGTAACTAAAACAAACCTAATTTTACAATATAAACATAATAAGGCAGGGCACACACACACTAGTAATTAATAGAAACAAAAACGAAGATATGAAGACAAAATCGAAGTCGCTTACCATAACTCGATGAATCCTCATTCCTCAAGCCCTAAATCAAAAATATAAAGACAAATTGAACTCGAACTTGATCGAAAAACGAATTCAAAGATAGAAATCAAAGAGAAATCAGTAGAAGTCAAACGGTTTATAGTTTCTCGACTCTTGTATAGAACTCCCGCTTGATTCTAATTATTTTTATTATTTAAATTTGATTTTTTGAAAATAGAAGACCTTTAGATACGCTTTGAAAAATGATAAAGTGTAACTAAAGCTTTTTATGTAGAATAAAAAATACTAATAAAAATATTTTACTTTTAGAGACGATTTAGAAAGCGTCTCTAAAACTTCTGATTCGACTTTTAGAGACGCCTTACATAAGAAGCGTCTCTAAAACCTTTAGGGACAACTTTCATTGTGTATTATTTGGTTTGAAGTTCTTCTCAGAAAGTCATCTCATCTTCAGTTACTCTTTCTACTTTTGTCATTTAATTTCTTCCCTAAATGTCACCTTTAGATACACTTAGAAATCCTTTTCTAAAACTTTCTTCTCTAAAAACCTTTTTTCTTGTAGTGTGTGTGTGTGTGTGTGTGTGTGTGTATTTTAAGTGTGTAATTTAAACATTAGTATGTTTTTTAGTTGCAGGTATGGATATGGGTTTGGGAAAGAAGATGTATGGGTGTGGGTTTGAGGTTGGGGAAGAAGATGTATGGATGTGGGTTTGGAGTTGGGGAAGAAGAAGAGAGGAGCATAAAAAAATAAAAAGGTAAAAAGTGAAAAGTCAAAAACACAAAAATAAAAACAATTAATATTAAAATGGAGATATAAAGAAAAAGACTAAAATACCCTTCATTTAATGGACGGGGATTAACCTCCGTTAGTGAGAGGGACCAAAACCGTACAAAAAAGCAAACAATAGTGACTAATATGTAATAAATGAACTCTAGGGACGATTTTCGTTATTTTTTGCGAACCAAAGGGACCAAAAGTGAGGTTTACTCTAAATAAAATAATATGTGCTCCTTTTAAACAATTGATAAATAAAAGAATTATATAGTATATTGATTACCATTTAATGGAAAGAACTAAATACACATAAATGAATAAACTCAACAAAGAACTATTAGCGTTTTACAAAATTGCTTGATTTTTCAAGCAAAACTTGTATTTTTTGTAATTTGTTAAGTAATCTTGAATGAATTGCAAGAATAGGGTTAACATTTAGGCCTCACTTCAATTCCTTCAATGATGAGCCCTCCTTTTAGTTGATGACCCTTAACTTCCATCACATTCATCTTCACCTCCTCACTTTTTTCTCCAACAAAGAACTCTCCAAGCTCGATTTCCATCCATCCATCCTCTCTCTTGCTAGGACGTCGGCCTTCTCCTTCTACCACCCGTTTCTCCATCATTCGTCTCCGGTTCATGAAAAACAAGGATTCCAATTGTTGCTTTTTGTTGTCAAGAGGGCATAAATACGCTGTGTTGGTGACCGAGCATTCGTTCTTGGAGACCGATGTCTCAGATGGGATCGAGTCCAACCCAAATGCACGATCAGAAACTTTTATGACGAGATAAGCACCGTATGTCGTGTCTGGAGATAAGTTTTCGGTGTTTATTCTTCCTTCAATTTCTATGTTGGATATCGTTTTTAGCTCAATCACCTCGGAGAATCTGTAAGTCATAAGAATTAAGTGGAATTTAGTACTGTATCTATCTTGAACGTTATTGAATATAAACGAGTTATTTTAATGTACTAGTTTATGAACATAATACACTTTCTTTAGTACTTACAAAAAGTCAAATGGGTTAGTTTAGATATTCAAATTTAACATACATTTTTGTATATTTTATCCAGAAATTTATTTATTATAGTATTTTTGCATAGAAATGTAGATGTGAAAGTAAATAATTTTCAACAAAAATATTACTGTATAAAGGAATGAAAAAAAAACACATTTGACGACAAAAGTAAAACTTTGACTATTTCTTGGTATCATTTAACTAACCTTGATGCAGAATGGGTTGTCCAGCTCCAATGGTTTGGTTCATTGCTTAAGGAAATAGAAAGTGCTTTTGAGGACACAACACAACACTTTTTCCCACTTACTTTGTTTAATGAAAAGCTCTGCAACAATTAAACAAAACAAAATTAGTACTTTAATCAAAGAAAATGGATTTCAATTACTCAGTTCTTCAAAAAAACCCAAAATAGAAACTCACCCTAATTCCACCATCTAGGAGAACTGAATCACAAAGCTGGAAATAGAGTTCTTTCTTCGAACAAAACTGGAGTTGAGAATGTGCTCTCGATATAATACGTGGGAGATCGGATGGCAAGAATCTGGTCCAAACTGTATCGGATTCGGCAGCGGATCTCAAAGACGAAGATGCAAGCTTTAATCTGCAAGCATCTGCAGGAGAAGTGAGAGATATAATAGTAGAAAGACAGTCTTGTGGCAACATGTTCAATCTGGTGGCTGCCATTTTTAATTAATTAGGTTTCAAGATTTCTTGATCTTGTAGGAATGATGAAATGGAGGTTGAGTTAATGGATGTGGATATGGATATATGGTGAGTAGTGTAAAGGGTGGTTATATAGTAGCTGTGATGAGGGCAAGTGGGTTCAGGAGGGTGGGGTGCATGGTGGTGGTTGTTTCTTGGAAATTAGCCAGAGGCATGCATGGTTGACCAGATGTAGTCATTAAGTCTGTCTATATATGCAAGTTGTATATATGCTTGGCTTTATGGAGCGCTCTATTTGTTTAAGTTTGAATTAATCATACATGTGGGTCATGCCTACTGAATTTTGTTTTTGGCCTATGGAATTAAAGGGTGATCTAGAATAATAAGCAAGGGTAAAAAGGTATATTTAAGACTATCTACATTGCTGATCTCATTTTTGAGATCGTAAATAAGACAAAAACATTTTTTTAAAAAAATAAATAAAAAAGAAAACCCACAAATCAATCTCAACCGATGATTCGTATCACTCACCAAACCAAGATTGGTGAAAATTGTTGTTTTATTTTTAAAAAAATTGACACATGTCAATATTTTATTGGTTGGTTTAGATTTTTATTAAATAAAACTTATTTTATTAGAAAATTAACTTTAACAAATAAATTAAAAATTAAAAAATATACCAAAATTCATGGTTTTCAATTCCCTACAAATAGAGACCAATGTTGACATATTTTCACCACACCAATTTTTCTCAGGTTCACATGCCAATGTCTTCCAATTATTGTATAAAAAATAAAAAATATAATTTTTATAAAATAATATTGTAGATTAGATTGGATTGTAGGGGATTGTGGTTGGAGTATGAAAATTTTGAGATTGGATTACAGTTGAATATTATGTAAGTGGATGAGAGAGAAAGTAATATTTTAATTGAGATTGGATTGGTTGAGATTGTTGCTGTGGCTAGTCTAAGGAGGGCCAAAATACTTTAGAAGTGTTATATTTTGTGTTTTTTCGTTTATTAACCTATTTTTGAAAATTTATTAGCAATATATAATATGGTGTTTGAATCATAAGCATTGATTTTGACTTTTGTAAATAAGTTAAACTTATAAATCAAACTCTAAAAAAGTGCAATTCAATCTAAGGCAACCATACATATATCTGTAAACAATAATCAATCTTGAAATCTAACATTCCAACTTAAGGTATAATTATGAATTAGTCATTAAATTTCCGGGATCATTTAATGACTGCGGGATGTAGACTTAATTGTGGACAAGCAGGCAATACTTATTAATTTTTGATACTTTATTTAGCAAGATAGGGGCCCGTTTACCTAATCACTTACCCTGGTAAGTGTTTACCGGTAAAATTTAACACTATCGCTTACTTTTCGGACAAGATTTTAGTCCACCAAAATGGCATCGTATGCAACAATTTATCCGGTAAGCACTAACTGTGGTAAGAGTCGTCGCACTCACTTACCGGGTAAGACTCTCGGTTATTTCTTTCGACTCTCGGTCCTTGCTTCCGCTCTTACCGGGTAAAATCATTGGTCCTTGTCGTATTCATCCGGTAAGCTAATGTGACTTGGTAAGCACTTATCCGGGTAATTAAGCGTTTTGTAAACGGCCCCTAGGTTAAAATGATATTTGACAAAGTTTTTGAATAATATATGATATTAAGATTTAAGATATTCTTTATTGACGTATTTTTTATACTTTATTTAACAATAGATAATCCAGGTTTAAGGTGAGTACTGGTAAAGATTTGATTTATATCAATTTGTTGTTTTAAGTAAACGATTTACCGATGAAATGGTCTTTGATTAGCTGACTAACGAAAGTTGGGGGTTGTTAAAAGATTATTTTTCGGTGATTGTTGAATTTAACAATTGAGATCTAAATGGAAATTTGGTTTTAACTTCCAATTGGTGATTTTTATCACGTCATGAAAATAGATGTTTTGATTATTTGGGATTATTTTGTCTAGCTTTATGCTTCTTTTTAGATTAATCGATATCGAAATAATCGGTTTTCAATTAAGAAAGGTTTTTGTCGCCTTGGAAGAGGGACAAAAGTAATGTTTGAATTGGACAAATCTCACTTTGAATGGTCTAAACCGGTATTCACCATTTAGATAGCTTAGGCCTTAGAGTAGCATTTAATGTCTTTCAATTTGAGTTGTTAGTGCTAATTAGAGCATATAAAATAGAGAAAGTTGCATTTTTGTTCTCTATATTGCTCCAACAGCTTCTCTATATTGTTCTCTAAAATAGAGAAAAGTATAGAAAGCTCCAAGTTTAGAGAATTCTTTAAAAATTGCTAAAAGAAGAGAGAAATTATTTTTTTATTCATTCCCACCAATAGGGTTGAGTTATTATTGTTTATATAAATTCTTTTTAAAAAAATGCACTGGAATGATAAATTTAATTAGTTTTTTTAATAATATAAAAGATGTTGAATTATTTAAAATAGAGAATCTATTGGAGTTAAATATAATTCATTTTAGAGATTTTGACTTTTAAGTCTTTATTTTAGAAAAATTATAGAGAATCTGTTGAAGATGCTCTTAGATTGTCATTCACTTCTGGCTTTAGTTGTTAATCTAAGAGAATCCGTTGAAGATGCTCTTAGATTGTCATTCACTTCTTTTCTAAATTGGTGTAAAAGTTCCTAAGTAAACTAAAAAAAAGTACAATTCAACATAAAACAACCATACACATATCCTATCTTACAACAACGTACCTACAACGCATTAGCCAATCACAAGTCATCGTGGTTGTCGGTACATGTCCTTGGATTTGGGGCATCATCTAGTTGACTACCCCATGCATAATGGATATGTGCATGTTTATTAATTGTAGAAAAGTGTGATTAAAAACAATCACAACTGAGAGCTATAATAATGAATAGATGAAACAATTTAACTAATTTTCTTACCACTGATTTTGTGTTCTTACCCTAAATGATCTTTTGACAAAAATAAATTACAAAACTAATCTCATCATTAGTGGTTTTTAGAAGGAAAAAAACCACCGGTTATTGAATCTTTTTACTTGAAAAGATAAAACCCACATAACTCCCCGACCTGACAACCAAACTGACACCGATTTGATGGAAACGACACGTCACTAGCAAAAACTGGCGGAATTAATGTCATTGTGCCTGAAATCTCGCGGTTGTGGGAGACTAGCGCCGGTCGGTAAGATCGGGCCAACTAGGTCCGACTTGCCCCTTCCCAATGCATTACTTCTCAACCATTTATGTAAATCATTTAAACTATCATTTTCAGAAACACGTCACTTTCTACCACCATTTCATTGCCACTTTCATCACTTTCTCCATCGTTGACCGCCATGGACCGCTGTTGACCGCCCTAACCACCGTTGACCACCTTGACAACCGCTGTAGCTGTTAGCCTTATGTTTTTACTAGAGTTAGCCTTTCATTTCCTTTGTGTAAATGATTGTAATGAGTTTTCTTTCAATTCCTTTCTATGAATAGTTGTAATATGTTTCTTTTCTAATATATAGAGATTTCTCAAATTACTTTGTTTTCTTCGATATTCATATGGTATCATAGCTCGCGCTGTGCATCTGATTTTCCCCCTCTTCATCTTCTAGAAAATGACGAACCATAGTGGATCTTCCAATTCTTCGGTATCTCAATCAGTGAATTCATCAACATCATTGGTTGTTTCAGCCATTGATGACCACATGCATCCCTATTTTTTGCACCATTCTTATAATCCAGGCATAGTCCTAGTTTTCACAAATCTTGACCGGAGACAATTATTCTTCATGGAATGGAATTATGCGTATTGCTCTTGATGTGAAGAACAAGACTGGTTTTGTGGACGGAACATTAACCAAACTAGATGAAAGTGATTCATCTTTGCTTAAGGCCTGGATGCGTAATAATAGTGTGGTAATGTCCTGTCATCAAAGTTCGACCTCGAACGAGATCTCAATGAGTGTAATGTTTGCGAAAAGTGCTTGTGACATATGGTTAGATCTCAGTGACAGACTCAAATAAAGTAATGGACCAAAAAGTTACTAGATAAGAATGGAGATCATGTTGCTCACTTAAAATCAAGACTCGATAGCAGTTTACTTCTCAAATTTGAATCCACTTTGCGAGGAACTTGCCAATTTTAGGCCTCGTTGTTCGTATGGGCATTATGATTGTGGAGGAGTAAAAGAAATTGAGAAATATTTTCAAATTGAACATATTTTAAACTTTCTTATGGGTTTAATGATTTCTCTACCTAGATTAGGGGATAAATTCTATTAATGTATCCCCTGCTCTCAATCAGCCGTGTTTTTTCCTTGGTTGTCCAAGAAGAACAACAAAGAGATATAACATCAATTGATAAGCAGAGTCGATGACCTCTAATGCAAGAACTAGCTTTAGAAAACCAATTCTCACTTCAAGTTTGAACTCTAAAACGAATACTCAAGATCATCTTTATTGCTCTCATAGCATGATCCAATGACACATCATGGAACGTTGTTACATCTTACACGACCATCCAATTGGGTATAAGTCAAAATCCAGGACAAGTTATGATTCTGGAAACAACTCATATGGTGGTGAATTGAACTCGTTAATCAAAGGCCTTTCGTATCTATTGTGTCAACAAATGATGAAAGCTATATCAAATTCTTCACAACTGGTTAATGTTGTGACATAAATTGATGAAGGTATCCATGGTGAATCAGGTGTTTGCTATTCTCTATCATTTTCTATGAAAATATTATCATCGTATACTTGGATAGTGGACTCTGGTGCGTCTCGTCATATTTGTCATGATATAGAAAGCTTTGTCAACACAAGAATTACTCGTACAATCACTGTAACATTGCCTAACAATAATGTCTTGTCGGTTAACACAATTGGAGATGTGATTTTAAAAGGAGTTATCACATTACGTGATGTCTTTGATGTTCTGGATTTCAATCTAAATCTTTTATCTGTAAGTGCTCTCACAATGGATAAGAGGCTTACAATTCGGTTTTTTATCTGAATATGCCCAGATTCAGGAAAAGAACCGCAAGAAAATCATTGGTCTCTAGGCGTTTACGAGGTTTGTATGTTCTGGAGATTCAAGACCAATCGAAGATTATTGGTAATAAGTCCATATATTCTTTGTTGTGTGAAGTTGAGGTGAATCAATTTTCTTTTGATGTTTGGCATAGGTGTTTCGGTCATCCAAGTAATAAGTGTCTCATAACAATAAGGAAAGTTTAGTTTGCCTCTTGCTAAACAAAATAAGAAGAAATTTGTTTCAAAAGAATATATATGTAGTAGCTCATTTGAGGTTGTTCATTTTGATGTTTGGGTGCCTTACATGCCCCCCCTCACAAAGGTAATGGATACTTAGTGATACTCGTAGATGATTACAATAGATTCACTTGCTCAAGAACAAATATGATGTTAAAATAAGCATTGTTCCACATTTTTACAACATGGTGAATACACAGTTTGATAAGAAAATCAAGTCTTTCCGCACTGACAATGCTAAAGAACTCGACTTTAAAAGATTTATCAAGAAAAATGAATTTTTGATCAGAGATCTTGTGTGGGAAGACCACAACATATCTAATTCGGTGGTACATAAACATCAACGCCTTTTGAATGCGGCTAGTTCGTTGTTATTTGATAACGCCACTTTTTGGCGTTATTTTCAGTTCTCAAACCAATGAGATTGGCTTGTATTCAAGTAAAAAGGCGTGTATTTTACGGTTTATCTAGTGATTTATACAGGTTATCTAAAAGGCGGTAATCCTCGAGAAAAGAAGCTAAAAAGAGCCCAAAACGAAGCCCAACGGAAGCCCAAAATCCAAGCCCAAGACCCGCAACCGAACCAGGACCCGATCCGTGAACCAGAAATCGACCCACGCAGCAAAAAGCATACGCGCGACTTGCCACGCGACTTGCAAGTCGCGTGGTAGGTCGCGTAACCCACTGTTTGTCGATTTTAAGCTGTTAATTTCGAGATTTAGGTCATTCATTCGAGACGCAACTTTCACACGACGGCCAGAGCAGTTCCAGGGGCGATTTTCAGAGCCGAGTGACACCTTTTGGAGCGACGAGGGAGGATCAATCGAGGACACGTTCACGACGCAAGTAGATTCAATCACGGGAGAAGGGAGTTCATCACTACATCTTTCACATTCACCACGATCACAGTTATTATGTTTACATACTTTTTCGTTTCTCTTTCTCTTGTGTTTGAATCCCCCAACATCATGAACTAATCTTTAGATGTTGGGGGTTGGATTGAATTAGGATTGAACATATAGATGGATGACGAGTGACTTTTATCAGTTTTCCGATTTAATGAATGCATGTGATTTTGCTCTTAATGCTATTGTGAATTTGGCCAATTTACGATTGATTTGTTGTTGTTAAGTTCGAGAGAGTTAATTATCAAATAGAACTAGAAATCACACGCCTAAGGTAAGAAAGGATAGAGATATACCGAGTAAACCTTAGTCTCATTATAATCTTGTGCTTAATGTGTTTTGAACTACATAGGTTGAGATCGAGAGATTTAACTTGTGTTTTCAAGATAAAACTCATGGTAGCTTGAGAAAGAACTGTGCTTTACAAATATAGCCGTTGTAACTCGAGAGATTACAAAGGTTAGATCAAGATTGGGTTTTCATTAACGGAAATAACTGGTATTTGTTTTAAGTCTGATGTTCATATGTGAAAACCTAAGGATTTCCAACCCTCAACTGTTTTCTCTATCTGAATTCCAAAGTTGTTCATTGTCTGTCTTGTGTTTGTTTTATTTTCTGCAATTAGTAGTTTAATACCAACCTTTCAATTTTCGATAGTTCAGTTAATAGCAATTATAGTAATTGTGATATTTAGTTCCTAGTTCCCCGTGATTCGATACTCGTACTTTTCTAAGTACTATTACTTGACTTCGACCCGTACACTTGCGGTGAGATTTAGGTGGGGTGATACCTAGCCTTATCAAGTTTTTGGCGCCGTTGCCGGGGAACTAGTTGTAGCTAATAGCACTACCATCTATAAACGCTATTAGATTGGACAATTTTTTTTTATTTCGTATTTTATTTCATCGCTTTAAATTTCCAGATTGCTAAGCTTGCTATTTTCTTCTCAGGTGCTAGTGGTTTATGCCAAGGAAGACCCGAGGAAAGGAAATCGAGCCACTTGATCCGGAGATCGAAAGAACCGCCCGCCATCTGCGAAAAGCGTCCAAAGCCCAAAGACAGTTAAAGATGGGTGACGAAATGCCCGTCAATAGACCACCTGGCAACAATCCTCCGCCTCCGCCGGCGAGAGTTCCGATGCGGTCGTTTGCCAATCCAAACGTGGCAACCGCACGGATCAGTATCCAACCGCCCAATACTGCGGCGAACTACTTCGAGATCAAGCCAAGCACTATCGTGATGGTGCAACAAAACCAATATGGAGGAGCACCGACCGAAGATCCTCATGCACACCTCCGTGCATTCGAGAGGATTTGCAGCACCTTCAAGATTAATGGCATGAACGAGGATGCCATCAAGCTAAGGCTATTCAGCTTCTCACTCAAGGGTAGAGCTGAAATTTGGATAGAGGGTTTGCCAGCCGATCAGATCACTACATGGGCATACCTGAAAGCTGCATTTCTACAGAAATTCTTCCCACCGGGAATAACTGCTCAATTGATGGATGATATCACCCATTTCGCTCAGTGGGAACAAGAGACCTTATACGAGGCATGGGAGCAATACAAGGATACATTGAAGAAATGTCCTCACCACGGGTTGCACGGATGGGTCATAATCCAGACATTCTATAGTGGACTCCACCCGCAGTTCAAAAACGATATCACTGCCGCATCGGGTGGAGCATTGATGGATAAAACTTATGAAGAAGCATGCGAGCTGATCGAGAACTTGGCCGAACATAGTTTCTCTACTCCACGATCAGCCGTAAGAAGAGTCGCGAGCGTTCAAGAAAAGGATGAGCTGAAGGAACTGAAAGCTCAACTAGCTTTTATAACGAACCACTTGAAGGGAGGTAATCCGGAAGCACCTGAACAAGTGCAATTCTTACAAAACCGGAACAACCAACCGAGGAATGATCCGTTGTCCAATACATATAACGAGGGGTGGAAGAAACACCCCAATTTTTCATGGAGTCAACCCGGTCAACAACAAGGTAATTTTTCTAACTCTTCGAATTATTCTAATACTAGCAATGCTTACCGTCCTCCAGGTTTCAATCAAAGAAACGAAGGACCATCCATGGAGAAGAAGCCGGGGCTGGAAGAAATGATGATGAAGTTCATGACCAAAATGGACAGCACGGTTGGAGAGTTAGCGAGCACGGTGAATACGGTAAAAGCTGCCACCTATCAAAACACCGCCTCCATCAAGATCTTGGAAAGGCAAGTGGGGCAAATTGCTGAAGCCCTACAAACCCGACCTTCCGGAACATTTCCGAGCATGACCGAAAGGAAACCGAGGGAGGAGTGTAATGCCATTTACCTAAGAAGTGGCAAGGAGCTGATCAAGGATCCTACAAGAGAACCGTCATCAAGGGAGACCAGTCCGAAAGAGAAAGAGATCGAGAGCATTAAAGTGACTGAACTAGAAGCTGATAAAGAGTGTGCAATCAAAGAGAACTCGGAGGGTGAAGAGAGCAAGCAGTGTGAAGAGAACAAGCTAAAGCAACCACCGGTCAAGCCGGAAATTCCGAGAGTGCCATACCCGAATAGACTGAAAGCAAATAAGGATGATGTTAATTTTTCGAAATTTATTGATGTATTTAAAAAACTAACTATTAACATCCCTTTTGCAGATGCCTTAGCACAAATGCCCTCTTACATGAAGTTCATGAAAGAGATCTTATCCAAGAAGAGGGCAATCGACCACCAGTCTACAGTTGCACTTACTGAGGAGTGCAGCGCGATCATTCGGAACAAGCTTCCCCCGAAGCTTAAAGATCCAGGGAGTTTTTCTATCCCTATTAGAATTGGGAAGTTTTCTTTTAATAAAGTACTATGTGATTTAGGGGCGAGTATTAACTTAATGCCTCTCTCTATTTTCAGGAAACTCGGATCGGGGGAAGTGAGCCCAACATACATGACGCTGAAGCTCGCAAATAGATCAATCGTGTACCCGTACGGAGTAGTGGAGGATGTGCTGATCAAGGTCGGAAAGTTCTACTTCCCGGTGGACTTTGTGGTGCTGGATATCGATGAAGATGAAGAAGTCCCGCTTATTTTGGGAAGATCATTTTTAGCCACGGGCCGAGCGTTGATATATGTGGATGAAGGAGAGATAACATTTAGAGTCGGTGGCGAAAAGGTAGATTTCAAAATGTTCGAGAAGGTGCGAGGACGAATAGAAGAATCCGCAAAGAATCGCAAGTGTGGGCGATCCAATTCTGCGGACAACGAGCCAAGCTGAGAGCCACACAGTCGTGCCACGACTTTAACTACGGCACTGGGTGGGAGGCAACCCACCAAGGTTTACGTTTTCTTCTATTTCCAGTTTGAGTGTGTTTTAATTCAAAAAAAAATGTGAAAAATCGAAAAATGAAAAAGTGAAACAGAGGCTTACGCGACTTGTGTCGCGGCTTACAAGCCGCGTGCCAAGTCGCGGGGCCTTCTGTTTGGTTTTCAGTTTTTTTGCGTTGTGTGTTTCATTCCTCGTTTTCTTTCGCTCTCTTTTTCTTGTTTAGTTTGTTTTTACATAGTGCCCTTCCCCGCCATCCCCGATGTCTTCCAACTGGGCGTTCCAATCTTTAAGAGAATCCTATGCGTCCGGGCAAACAGGTACGCTCTCAACTTTGTCTGTTTAACGAGTGGTGTATGATGTATGGTCTTTATTAGTTAAGCGAGATGCCACAAACCTAAGTTTTTGGGGTGCCTCATTTTTTATCATCTACACAATCAATTCTTTGACCCTGTGCAAACCTCGGTTTTACCGAGGTTTAGGGTTGGCTTTTATTGGCAAACCTAGGCCACGGCCTAGGTTTGGGGTGCCCATTTTAGAAATTTTGGGTTTTCTTTTGATGTTATGTAATGCCTTGCCTGTCCTTTGTGATAACTGTAATAACTGCACAATGATTGAGTCGCATCGCCTACGACTTTACTTGCACATTGTGGACAATGTGTGGGTAAGGTTTGGGGTTGCCCAATCGGGCCCAAGTTATGCACGTAGATTTCCTGCACTTCTGAGTGTCTAGATCATAATAGCTAAATTTTTTGTTTTGAATGATTGAGACCAACCATTGTGGGAAGAATCTTGTGATAGTGACGTGACCGTTAGGGAAGGACCGGGAAAGGACATGACTAGGGACATTAGTGGAGACCACCCGATAGTGAGTTTTGAGCCTAAAAGACGTTTTTCATTTCGAGGGATTCATACACCTAGTTCTTATACACTTTTTCAAATTCCTTGTCGTGAATGTAGAATGATCTCGCTACATTATTGCGTTGAGTAGCAAAGACGAACCTCGGGATATTGGGTAAGGGTATAGTAGACCATATCATGTGGACCTTAAGATATGATTCCAGGCATTATGTGTTTTGTTTTTAACCATTTTAGCTATCGTTCCCTTTCACCCTTTTGTGTGTATCCATAACCATTTTGCAGCCAAACACGCACCTTATTCGTTTCTAAACCCACCAGTACACCTTTAGCCATAAGCCTTAGCCAACCCTTATCCGAAAGCGTGTAAATCAAAGGTAGTGATGAACTACGAAAGATAGAGCAGAAAAGAATAGAACATGCCAGTCATGAGAATAAAACGGGTCAATGTAACCCGAGAAATAGAAAAGATAGAAAAGAGGGCCAATGATGCCCCAAACAAATAAAGAGGACCAATGAAGTCCCAACTGAAAAAAAAAAGAAAAAAAAATACTGTTAGTCTGATAGTATTTATAGCAGCTGAATAAGAGAGTCAAAGCGACTCCAATAGTGACAAAGAGGGCCAAATGATAGAGGCTGAAGTAGAGAAGTTCGGAACTGCCAATGATTGACACGTCAAGGATCTTTGAACCATTTTACCCTTCGTTTCTCAGCCATAGCCCTAGCCCCATTACAACCCTTGTAAAGACCTAGATGATCTTTTGGAAGATGTGATTACGGTATACGACCACCCTCATCGATATTCCCTGTCTTGCTACTTGACTCCTTCTGAGATCAAATTTTTGGACAATTGTGCGTCTTTCCTTAGAGTTGTCATGTAATAATTTGAGTATTCTTGTACATAACCTCCTTAAACATGACAACACGAGCGATAACCTAGATTCGAGCGAAACGAGAGTATCCCGTGAGGTAGGGTCGAGGCGAAATGTTTTCCCTAGTATGTTTGGACCTAGTCTAACCCGAACGTAATCGGAACAGTCATGAGTCCAAATCCCAATGGAAGGTCATAGATCAAACGAAATAAGAATGAGGCGAGAGTGAGATAGATATTCACGGGTATGGGAAATCACCGATGCACCACTTGGTACCGATTGGGAATTGTGCAGTTATTATTATTATTATTTCACTTATGTGTGCTTTATTTCTATTTTATCGCTAATTTGCTTGGGGACAAGCAACGCTCGGTTTGGGGTTGTTGATAACGCCACTTTTTGGCGTTATTTTCAGTTCTCAAACCAATGAGATTGGCTTGTATTCAAGTAAAAAGGCGTGTATTTTACGGTTTATCTAGTGATTTATACAGGTTATCTAAAAGGCGGTAATCCTCGAGAAAAAGGCTAAAAAGAGCCCAAAATGAGCCAAAACGAAGCCCAACGGAAGCCCAAAATCCAAGCCCAAGACCCGCAACCGAACCAGGACCCGATCCGCGAACCAGAAATCGACCCACGCAGCAAAAAGCATACGCGCGACTTGCCACGCGACTTGCAAGTCGCGTGGTAGGTCGCGTAACCCACTGTTTGTCGATTTTAAGCTGTTAATTTCGGGATTTAGGTCATTCATTCGAGACGCAACTTTCACACGGCGGCCAGAGCAGTTCCAGGGGCGATTTTCAGAACCGAGTGACACCTTTTGGAGCGACGAGGGAGGATCAATCGAGGACACGTTCACGACGCAAGTAGATTCAATCACGGGAGAAGGGAGTTCATCACTACATCTTTCACATTCACCACGATCACAGTTATTATGTTTACATACGTTTTCGTTTCTCTTTCTCTTGTGTTTGAATCCCCAAACATCATGAACTAATCTTTAGATGTTGGGGGTTGGATTGAATTAGGATTGAACATATAGATGGATGACGAGTGACTTTTATCAGTTTTCCGATTTAATGAATGCATGTGATTTTGCTCTTAATGCTATTGTGAATTTGGCCAATTTACGATTGATTTGTTGTTGTTAAGTAAGTTCGAGAGAGTTAATTATCAAATAGAACTAGAAATCACACGCCTAAGGTAAGAAATGATAGAGATATACCGAGTAAACCTTAGTCTCATTATAATCTTGTGCTTAATGTGTTTTGAACTACATAGGTTGAGATCGAGAGATTTAACTTGTGTTTTCAAGATAAAACTCATGGTAGCTTGAGAAAGAACCGTGCTTTACAAATATAACCGTTGTAACTCGAGAGAGAACAAAGGTTAGATCAAGATTGGGTATTCATTAAAGGAAATAACTGGTATTTGTTTTAAGTCCGATGTTCATATGTGAAAACCTAAGGATTTCCAACCCTCAACTGTTTTCTCTATCTGAATTCCAAAGTTGTTCATTGTCTGTCTTGTGTTTGTTTTATTTTCTGCAATTAGTAGTTTAATACCAACCTCTCAATTTTCGATAGTTCAGTTAATAGCAATTATAGTAATTGTGATATTTAGTTCCTAGTTCCCCGTGATTCGATACTCGTACTTCTCTAAGTACTATTACTTGACTTCGACCCGTACACTTGCGGTGAGATTTAGGTGGGGTGATACCTAGCCTTATCATTATTTCAATCCAAAATGTCACCGAGTGTATTTTTAACGCATCTTATTTAATCAATCGCACACCATCAGCTGTTCTCTGTGGTTTTTCTGCTTATTAGAAGATTTGTGAAAAGTTTCTGATTTTTCATAACTTCACATGTTTGGTTGTCTTGCTTATGCTTCTACAACACCGAAAGGTCGATCAAAAATTCATCCTCGTGCAAAAGCTTGTGTTTTGATGGGATTCTTGGTAGGGATAAAATCTTAAAATTTATATGATTTGGAATAAAAAACTGTATCAAGAGATGTGGTGTTTCGCAAGGATACATTTTCATTTGCTGACAAAGATGTGTCATGGAACCTGTTGATTTTCTACACAATTAGATGGTTCTGGTTCATGTGCAGAATATCAACAAGTTAAATCTCAATAGCCGGTGGAAATTCAGGTTGAATCACAACAGCCTTGAAACGATCATCTAGGCAAATTCAAATGCCTTCTTATCTTTGTAATCGCCATTGTAATCTGGAACAAAACAAGCCAAACCCGTGGTATTCGATATCCAATAGAGAATTGTCTTAAATATGGTTCTTTGTCTCTCTGCTACAAGGAATTTGTTATGGTTGTTTCCGTGAATCATGAACCTAATACATATGATCAGGTTATTCAACATCGTGAGTGGTGTAATGTTATGAAAGAAGAACTTAAGGCTACGAAAAAAATGGAACTTGTTCGTTTTTTCCTTTACCTACAGACAAACACTCAGTCGGTTGTCGATGATTTTACAAATTGAAGTATGGTCCTAACGGTAACAGTGAAATTCATAAGGCTTGTCTAGTTGCAAAGGGGTTTCACCAACACGAAAGCAAGGATGTTTTTGATACTTTTTCACCGGAGGCTAATATAGTGACGGTGGAAGCTTTGTTAGATATCACATTAATTCCATCATGGCCCTTGATTCAATTAGATGTTAACAATGCCATTCTAAATGGAGACTTACAAGAAGAAGTGTAGATGGATATACCATGTGGATATGAGATCAAGGGGTAGTGCTCAAATGGAAGGAGGTTAGTGTGTCGATTTAATAAAACTATATGCGAGCCCAAGCAAACTTCTCGATAGTGGAATACTAAGTTTTCAGAGTTTATATTATCTGTTGGATTCTCACTGTCTTAAGCTGATTAATTATTCCCTTTTTTAAGCTTGTTTGTATCCATTATGTAGCGTTGTTGGTGTACGTAGACGATATCATCATTACTGGAGCTTCTGATTATGTTATTTGAGATATTAAAGACCAATTGAGCAACACTTTCAAGCTTAAAATCTTTAAAATATTTTATGGGCTTAGAAATTTCTAGATCCACAGAAGGCAACTCTGTATCTCAAACGCACTATGCTCTTCAAATACTGGAAGACACGAGTCTATTAGGAGCAAATCATGCAACTACTCCCATGGATCATAATGTTCAATTGAATAATGAAGATGGTGAACTTTTATTTGATTCCTCTCTCATCGGTGATTAGTCGGTCGGTTGATGTATCTAAAGATCACAAGGCCTGATATATCCTTCGGTTTGCAAAAGTTAATATCAATTCATGGCTAATCCGAGGATACCTCAAGCTGTATGTCATTTGGTGAAGTATTTGTAACAACAACCTGGAATAGGATTATTTCTCTCCACCAAGTTTGAGTCTGTTTCATAGGCCTATTGTAAATACGATTGGGAGATTCACGTAGATCTGTGACTAGGTTCTGCATGTTTTTAATCCAATCTTTAAATATCCTAGAAGTCTAAAAAAATAGCTTAGCTTACATTTCACGATCTTCTATTAAGGCCGAGTATTGAGTTCATGGCACTCACTACTTGTGAGTTTGGCTTCGACATCTGTTATAAGATTTGGATATTCAACACCCGATGTCAATCTTAAATTTTTGTGATAACAAAGGAGCGTGACAGATTGGATCAAATCCACTTTTTAAGAGAGGATGAAACATATTAACATTGACTGTGTTGTTTTCGGGGTTCTAAAATAGAGGTATAAAACTAATAAAAGAAACCTACTACGTATTGCTTCAAGGCGAGTTCTCTCTATCCTTAAAGCATTTTCGCCTCCACCGTTCGATAGAACATTCTGCTTTGGGTTTACGGCGAATTGCTTCCCAAGATACAATGAAGCAACGTGTGTAAGAAACATTTATCAACACCGCACTTAGTGGTGATAATTCCGGTAGAACTAGTGAGTAGACAAGGATTTCAAGAACTAGAAGTTGTGTTTCTATAGCAACACAACATCCTAGCAATCTGGTGTTTTATGAAAAGAAAAAGACAATTTTTTGGAGTCCATACGTAGATATATATAGACATAAGTGGTGACTCTTAGAACTGTCACGAATTGACAGTTTCGTGACAGATAGCAGCAACAACGACGGTCCAAACAGTCACATCTGTTCAAACAGGCATCCCTTCAGGAACAATGAGTATTGGCGACGCTTCGAACCATCACGACTGTTGGAACATGTACCAACTAACCAACAGCGACGGTCAGGCCTTTCCTGAACCATCACATCTGTTGAATGGCATAGTTTGACCCAACCGTTGGTAATTACGAACCATCGTAATTGTTGGAGACATCGTTTCACAAGGCGTCACATCCGATTAAACAACAACGACGGTTCACTGTTGCAAATGGTAAAAGAATTAAAGGCGGCTACAAGCACTGTGATGCGTGTGTACAAAGTGCGAAGTGCAAAGTGTGCCATCATAGATCCACATTGCACCCACGCCCACGATCGCGCGCGCTTAAGGGTGCGTTGCAATCTTGTGGAGCCCCCACCAATTCCAGTATATTATAAATTGATATATGGGAAATGGTTCCAGTTATATACGCATTTTTGTTTCACTTTCCCACCTATGTACGACAAGGTGAAACCCACAAAAACATGTCTTTTCTTTTCTTCCTAGGACTCAACCCAAAAGACTAAGACTTAATTTATTTTGAAAATTTTCCCAACAAACCCCCACCATTTTCAAAATAGACTCAAATTTGAAAAAGACCGACACGACAAGACCTAATCAGATTCGGAAATCCTTGGGGGTGTTATGCATAAGTAAAGGTGGAGTCTTGCACCTTGAACCTTTACATAGTGAAAGTGCTCAAGTCTAACTAGGGTAAGAATGGTTGAACCAAAGTCATTGAACTATCTTTCTTTATATGATAAACGGATACACCTCACGCATATCCTTCCTCTCATTCATTCAACCACTATAAGTCGACCCGTTAACTAGCCATGGGTCTGTATCTTGATTTCTCAGAATGTTCTAGAGCCAAGCCCTTTAGCTCATAGGAAGCGGCCTCACTCCCACATTCAGATAGGTGAACCTTGTCAAGAGTGTTCCCGTAACTTAAACACTCCAACACAAATTGTGTTACAATTCCATTAAGAACTAGATTGTTAGTACATAATGTATTCAAGATTTAGGATAATTACTATTAGTCAACAATAGTCAAAGTCAAGGTACTTGTTAGTGATGGTCAAAGCATATAAATAGTGTATTGTAAGGGTTTTGTGAGTGTAGCACATGTGTAGCACTTGAGTAGCACATTAGAAGAGATAGCATACGTAGAGAGTGTGTGTGTTAAATGAGAGATGACCCAATGAGAGAGAATTAGATCCCATTCCAATCTTGTATCAATTGTCATCTCTAATCAAGTTCTTCATGGTTTAATCATTGTTACCTGGATTTCTCAATTGGTATCAGAGCCAAACAGATCTGAATTTGTGCTTCATTCAATGATTTTTATCAATTTTTGAAGAAATTGAAAGTTTTTGAGTTTTTGAGGTTTTATTGAAATTTTTCAAAAATTTAGAAATTATTTGTGTTTTGGATTGATTTCTACTCATAAATTTGTTTAAATTGTGTTTTTGAATCACTCTAAAACATTGAGAATTGTTTTTAAGCATAGAATGTTGTTTTTGAAATTTTTTGGAAATTGACGGTGGGTGTTCATAGTGTTCGTCGAAGGTATAACACAAGTTTGGTGATTGATCCATTGTTTCAAAGTGTATTAATCGATCTAAGACTCACATATCACTTTCTGTGGTGATTTCGAACAGAGTAAAGCTTCCAGGATCATTTTTCAGCAACATTTTCGAGAGATTGAAACTTTCTGGGTTGAAAATTGTTCATCGAATATGTTTGAGGCTGTGTGGATCGATTTTGGGTTGTTTAGTGTGTTTTGATCGATCATAATTCCATAGATTGATTTGTTTTGTAGTTTCGATCAGATTGCTTCTTACAGATCTAAAAAACGAAACAAAATGGTTATGTTTTGAATTTTGGAGTTCGTCACCTGAATTCTCGCCGGAAACTGCTTGTGTCGCCGGAAAGTCGTGAAAACCACCGGTTCATCTTTGTCGTACATTTTTTTATCGCAAGTTCAAGTTTTATCGCAAGTTCAAGTTTTATCGCAAGATCAAGTTTTTATCAGGTTTTTATCGCAAGTGTTCATCTTCCCATGGGCGGACCTAGCTTGAAGGATACGGTGGCACATGCCACCGTATCGTTCTTTCTGCGAAGGGTAAAAAAATTTAGTCGTGTGAAGAGTGCAACCGTATCGTTTTAAAGGGTGCAATCGTATCGTTTTAAATGGTGCAACCGTATCAAAAAAACTCTTAAAATCAACCAAAAATTCCAAAAAAACTCTTAAAATCAACCAAAAATCCCAAAAAAAGATCTTAAAATCAACCAAAAAAACCCGAAAAGTTCTCTCGAAATCGATTTTTTTTAAAATTCCTCGAAATCGAGAAAAAAATTAAAATAATTCTCTCAAAGCGGTAGAATTAGGCTAAAACAACATCGGACGATGTGGAAAATTTTTAGGTTCGTCAAAGGTGCCACCGTAAGAAAAAATTTCTTAGTCCGCCTATGCATCTTCCTGTTGCAGTAAAATTTTCATCGCAACCCACATCTCGTCGGAAAATCGTTAGACTCGCCGGAGATGTTTTTCACAAGTTGTCGGTTGCATGATCTTCAAATTATGGTTGGAATATGTTGTTAGATATTCTAAAACCCAAAGAAAACATATAGAAGCGATCTTGACGTGTAAGATCGAAGGAATCAGAAGTGAAAATCTGAAAATCGTCGTTCTTAGTGATGATGAACAGTAATTAACGGACTTCTGTTAGTTCCGTTAACTTTTGTTACATTTTTGGTCCTTTTCGTTAACGCCGTTAGAATTTATTGGTTCCAGTTCGTTAGTTTCGTTACTTTTTTAGTCCTTTTCTGTTAAAGTCTTGTTAGTCCGTTAGTGTCATCTTTACTAACTGTCCGTTAGTTTTCTCCATTAACTCTCTTTCATTTTTAGTCCTTCGTTAGTTGGTCCGTTAAGTTTAGTTAAGAGTTTTAGATTCTGTCAGTTTTGGTCCCTGAACGTATAAGTTTCTGTTTGTGTCTGTTTTAGTCCCTGTAGTTCAGGTTTGAGTTTCTGTCACTTTTAGTCCTCGTACTTTAGGTTTTAATTTTTGTCAATTTGAGTCCTTTTAGTTTTAACTTTTGGATTATGTCACTTTTAGTCCTTGTTTTTCGTTTTAGTTTCGTAAGTTGTCATTTTTTAGTCCTTATTTTTCATTTTTTTCATTTTTCGTCGTTTTTATCAGTTTGCCTGCATTTAACCGTAACTGATATATTTTTCTCGTTTTTTGCAGGTTTGCCGATTTAAAGTCCAGTTTTCCGCATTAATTTTTCGGAATTATTTTTTGGGAGACAAATTTACAATTTGTTTTTCAGATTTTATTTTTGAAAATTTTTATGACTTTAATCGCTTTTCTCTGATTGTTCAAGCGCACAATTTCTACTTCTCACGAAATATCTGTTAACGATCTTACATTTTAAATTTTTAGGTAACAATGATAAAATATGAAAGTTGGTGGAGTAACGATCAGAAGATAACACATTTAGAACAAAAACTTCAAAGAATAAATGACTTCTGATTATTTTAGATCAGGACTCGTTCTTCAACGTGTTTGACTTCTAAACACATCAGTTTAGAACTCGTACTTATTTGTTTTAGACTTTGATTGCTACATTTATTGATCTTGTTTTGTTAAGATTTCTTTGCAGTTTTTGAGGGGAATTTATCTGTTTTTTAATCAGTCGATCAGATTTTGAGGGGGAGCTTATCTGATTTTTAATCAGCCTATCATAATTTGAGGGGGAGCTGATACATTGACTGTAAGTATCTTCTGAACTCAAACTGAGATTGTTTGAAAGAAGAACGACTTTCAAGCATGAAAAATGTGTTCTTAAATGTTCAAACCACTTCTCTAATTCAAACAGATTTATAATTTTAGAAGTGTGATTTTAAATGTTTTTCATGTATATCTCAGATTCCATCATTATTTCTGACCGTGTGTTTTCAAAGATTAATACTTGCATATTATCTTTTCTATACTTTCAAGTATTCATACACACCGGTACAGTTTCTTATTGACTTTGTTATTACCATGTCTCAAAGTGAAACAATTTTTCGATGGTAATACTCTCGTTTGTACTTCAATTTTGTTGAGAATCATACATTCATTCAGCGTGAGAACTTAAATGTTTCATTCAAAGATTGTTTATATTTGTTCATATAAACAACATTCAATTCTTTGATACCCTATTCCTTATATGATTATCCTTCATATTTGATCAATATGATACATTGTCAGATTCTCAAACAAGTCTTTTGTATTCATTTCATTCTTTCAATATTCTTCTTTTGAGAAATCTTCAACGTTCAAATGCTCAAATATTTCATGATATTATTGAGGAGCATACATTCTGATGACAATGTTATTCACATGTTGAGATTTATAATTGTTTAAGCTAAACTGTTGAACAACACACCTTTAGGACAAAATTTCATGGGATCAGTGTGTGACCTACATTGTACTTCTATGGATTCACGTTAACCAGTGTTTCCTACCCAAGAAGTTATCCTTTATTGATTGAGGGGTGAGTGGTCAAAATCAAAGAGTGGGGGAGATAACTCATCCGGTTGAGTAATCTCATTGTGCTGAGGTAAAATGAAAAAGAGAGTTTGGTTAGAAGTGAGCGAATTAAAAACAGAAAGAGGGTGTGAGAACAGAGTTAAAAGAATACGAGAACTCTGCACCAACCAATTTCTGAGCCGGGCAGCCATATTACTGATTGGTTCACATTCTTTGGTGACCATCATTGAAACAAGCAATTAGCCCATGCCAACTCTTGCATTAACCCCACCAGCTACTCATTTCTTTCTCAACAAAGAAATGTTTAAATTTTTCTTGGGGACGCAACATATTATCTATCTAATCTTCATTTGGAAGGTTTGGATATTGAAAAAGAATGAAGTTTGCCCTACCTTCGCACTTCAATCATGCACATTGAGTCCGTGGAAAACTTGTTGCTGTCTCAACAGTTTACACAATTTGAGCCTACTAATCAAGCATAAGTTGCTTCAATCATTTCTACACTTTCACGTACACACAAGGAATATGTTTTCTTGTCATAACGTTCATAGAAATTCCTTTGTGTTTTTCGATGATTGAATGGAAGCCCTGGAGGAGTGAACATCAAAAAGCTCCTTTCCAAAGTACATCTGTTGTACTAAGTGGCTTTGTGCAACTTACAGACATTTTAACTGTCTCATTCGTTGATTCAGGGTTACAACTTTCATATTATCTGAATTTGAAAAGATTCGGATAAACAATTTTTTTTGGAATTGACGGATAAACAGATCAAAAGGAGTAGATTGTTTCTGGTATTCAAAGACTGCTTAAATTGAATAGAATTTTGATGATCATGATGCTCACAATCATCAAAAAGGGGGAGAAATATCAAACAGAAAAAAAGAGGAAGATAATTCGAATATTTCAATTTCCGAGAGTCAAGAAGATATTTGTCAAAGTCGAAGAAGTTAAGATAAAGTGTTTCCGAGAGATAAAGTTCAAGACAGTTTGTTCAAGATGTTCAAATGTGTGAAGATACAAAGACAGTTCGTGCTTAAAGATTCAAGAATGTCTTAAAGCTCAAAGCCCGTTAAAACGCTCAAAGCTCGTTAAAACCTCAAATCTCGTTCATGATCCAAGACCGAAGAAATTTGCCAAAAGTCAAAGATGCAAAGATTAACGATACGAAGTTTCGAAGATATAAAGATTTTGTTTTGAAGACTTTGATCAACGCTACACAGATTTGAAGTTCGTTTTTCAAGACCTTGTGACTATTTGTTTCTGAAGAGCTAAAGAAGTTTAAAGCTCTCAAAGTGGATTTTTGAAGATAAATCTTATCTGAAGATTCGTCAAAGGCTTAAAGTGTTGAAGATCTGAAGATTAAAGAGCTGAAGATTGTCGTCATAATTTTTTTTTAAATCTTGAATCCATAGGGGGAGATTGTTAGTACATAATGTATTCAAGATTTAGGATAATTACTATTAGTCAACAATAGTCAAAGTCAAGGTACTTGTTAGTGATGGTCAAAGCATATAAATAGTGTATTGTAAGGGTTTTGTGAGTGTAGCACATGTGTAGCACTTGAGTAGCACATTAGAAGAGATAACATATGTAGAGAGAATGTGTGTGAAATGAGAGATGACCCAATGAGATAGAATTAGACCCCATTCCAATCTTGTATCAATTCTCATCTCTAATCAAGTTCTTCATGGTTTAATCATTGTTACCTGGATTTCTCATAGATTCAACCTTTCTTCACATTACGGTTCCAAGTTCTACTAACCCTAGGATAAATTTTAAACATTGTAGAACTTTCAATCACGTTCAAATGATTTACTTTAACGTGCTTGAGTCTTGGGGAAATACCAAGTGTGTCAAGACAAGGTTCCATCATGGGTGACTATTTATAGGTGGGCTTGAGACCCGTCCTTTTTAAAGTGCTTTCAATCAATTTCCTTGGTAATCCTTTTGTGAAAGGATCTGCTAGGTTCTTATTTGATCGTAAAAAACTAATGGTGATCACCCCATCATTTATTAATTGATTGACTTGCCTATGTCTAAGTCCAATATGTCTGGACTTACCATTATACACTTGATTGTATGCCCTTGACAATGTAACTGCACTATCACAGTGTATAGAAATTGGCGGCATTGGTTTTGGCCATATGGGTATGTTAATCAACAAATCCCTTAACCATTCTGTTTCTTTACAACAAGAAGCTAAAGCAACAAATTCCGCCGCCATGGTAGAATCTGTTATACAACTTTGTTTCTTTGATCCCCAAGACACCGCACCCCTACCAAGTGTAAAAATCCATCCACTTGTGGATGCATAGTCTTCTTGATCATTTATCCAACTTGCATCAGTGTAACCTTCCAATACTAAAGGATATCCACTATATTCTAAACCATAGTCCATGGTTTTCTTCAAGTACTTGAGTACTCGATTTACAGCATCCCAACGTGCTTTTCTAGGTTTACTAGTATGTCTACTTAGTCTTCCTACGGCATAGGCGATATCAGGTCTAGTACAAGTCATATCATACATTAAACTACAAATAACTTTAGCATTTTCATTTTGAGCTAACACCCTTTCGGTATTAGTTGTTAATCTAGAACCTACTTCGAATGGAGTGCTGATAGGTAAACAATCAAATTTATTAAAACGCTTTAATATCTTTTCAATATAGTGAGACTGGGATAACATTAGCTTATTGTTACTTCTAAGAATCTTTATTCCTAAAATAACATCAGCTTCTCCCAGATCCTTCATATCAAAGTTTTAAGATAAGAGTTTCTTTGTCATTTACACTTGTTCCAAGTCGGTTCCAAAAATCAACATATCATCCATGTATAAGCAGATGATAACCCCTCGACCATTAACAAATCGACTGTATACACACTTGTCTGATTCGTTAATTTTGAAACCATTAGATAGAATGATTTGGTCGTTTTTTTGATGCCATTTTTTGGGAGCCTGTTTCAGGCCATACAAGGATTTAATAAGTTTACAAGCTTTCATTTCTTGTCCTTGAACTATGAAACCTTCCGGTTGTTCCATATATACTTCCTCCTCTAATTCGTCGTTCAAGAATGCAGTTTTGACATCCATTTGGTGAATTACGAGTTTATTAATGGAAGCTAAGGCAATCAAAATCCTAATGGTTGACGTCTGTGCTATAGAAGCATATGTGTCAAAATAATCTAGTCCTTCTTTTTGTGTAAAGCCCTTAGCTACTAATCGGGCTTTAAACTTTTCAATGCTGCCATCAACTCTTAATTATCTTTTAAAAATCCATTTATTCTTGATGGCTTTTGAACCAGGGGGTAGGTCGACTAAGACCCAACTATTATTACCTAAGATGGAATCCATCTCATCGTTGATTGCCTCTTTCCAAAAAGATGCATCATGAGATTTCATTGCTTCTGCAAATATACGTGGTTCTTCATCCAAGTTATTAATGATTTGGATATTCTTTCATCGAACCATGTCGTTCACCTTCAGCTAAGTACATTTCAAAGTCGGGTCCAAAGGTTTTTGCTCTTCGTTGATGTTTACTTCTTCTAGGTTCAATTGCTTGATGATTCGGGGAATCATCATCTTCCCTTTCATCATTAACGAGAATCTTTGTAGACACGGTTTCCTTAGAAATCTCATGTGCCTTTGGAATGATTTTGAATCTTTGTTCGTCAAAATGAGCATCTCTAGATTCTATGATGGTGTTAATGGAAATTTGATCATTTTGCTCAACCGCCATTTTGGGCATATCCCAAAAATATACATTCAATACCTTTGTCTCCTAACTTTCTTTTCTTGGATTCGGGAAGTCTTAATTACAATCGCTCGACATCCCCAAATCCGAAGATAATCTAGCTTTGGTGTTCGTTGATTCCATAACTCATAAGGGGTCTTTTGACTTCTCATGTTTGGTACTCTATTGAGTATGTAGCAAGATGTAAAAAAACACTTCTCCCCAAAATCCAGAACTTAATCCGGAATATGACATCATGGAATTCACCAATTCCATCAAGGTACGGTTCATTCTTTACGCAATACCATTTTGTTGTGGTGTATACACAGCCGTCACTTGGTGAATAATTCCCATATACTCAAAATATCTAGGGTTATAATATTCACCACCCCTATCCGTTCTTAAACACTTTATCTTTGTTTCACATTTAAGTTCTACTTCATTTTTGTAGATCTTAAATTTCTCAAGGACTTCATCTTTTGAGTGTAAAAGATATACATAGCAATATCGTGAATAATAATCGATAAAAGTGGCAAAATACTTTTTACCACCAAGAGAGGGAGTAGCATGTAAGTCATGCACATATGTCACTGTGCACTAAGTCTAAGATTTTAGAAGATCTTTGGACTTGGGGGAATGGTTGTCTAGTAATTTTAGTATGCATACAAGTAAGACACTTTTGATTTTTATCATCTAATTTTGGAATTAAATCATTTTTTGCCATATTTTTCAAACGTTTAAAATGTACGTGACCTAATCCACCATGCCATAAAAGAATGGAAGAATTAAAGTAAGCAGAACTAGTAGTAGTATTATTAGCATCAATCATATGTACATCGGGAGAAACCACAGTATATGCGTTGCTTATGTCAATCATATTTACATCATTCACACCACTATTTACAACTTCATTTATGTTTTGTTTAAACATTCCTCCGGTGAGATATCCTTTGCCGATGAATTTTCGGCCTTTAGAGAGTATGAATTTGTCGGATTCGAACACGAGTTTGAAGCCATGTTTGTTTAGGATTGATCCGGAAACCAAGTTCTTTCGGACATCAGGAACATGGAGAACATCATTTAGTGTCAAAGTGTTCCCCGTTGTGAATTCTAAAGTGAGCTTCCCTTTTCCTTTGACTTGAGCGGTAGAGTGATTTCCCATGTAAAGTACAGAAGTAGAAGCTTCGTACATTTTGAACATGTCTATGTTGTTGCATACATGTCGGGTTGCCCCCGAATCCACCCACCAACATTTGTATTCCTCAAGTGAGAATACATCGGAAATCATAGCATCAAAGTTGTTGTTCTTGAAGTTCCCATCTTTGGTGTTGTCACCACCATTTCCTCTTCTTCTTTTGAGAAATCGACAATCACGTTTGTAATGTCCCAGTTTGTTGCATTTGAAACAATCCACGTTTTTCATACTCTTTTTCCTTTTACAAGTTTCCTCGTGACGTTTCCTTTTCTTACCACCGGCTTTGGAAGTCTCTCCCTTTTCCTCGACCACGTGAACTTTGGAAGCATCTTCATTGGATTTATTTTCCAATCGATATTGTTCTTCAACGAGAAGGTGCTTTCCAAGTTCTTTTAAGGACATATCATCCTTACGATGTTTAAGATTTTTCTTAACATCTTTCCAAGAGGGAGGGAGTTTGTCGATGATCGATGCCATATGGATCTATTCATCCATATTCATATTGTGTTGTATGAACACACTACGAATGTGTTCAATTTCATACATTTGATCCATAATAGGACGTGAATCTATCATTTTATATGAATTAAATTTGGAAACGATAAAGTTCTTAATTGTAGCGTCTTCGGTGAAGTACTTTTGTTCGAGTGCGTTCCAAAGTTCTTTTGCCGTTTCGATGTTTTGATCAACATCGAATAGAGGATCGGACATAGCATTGAGGATGTGGCCACGACATATGAAATCATTGTTCTCAAACTTGAGACGGTCTCGGGCCGTGACAAGAGTCTCGTCTTCGTGTAGTTCCGGATATGGATTGGTGAGGACATATGAAACGTTGAGAGTGGCTAATAAGAATTGCATCTTCTTTTGCCATCTTTTGAAGCCTCCACCGTCGAAACATTCCAACTTGACGATGTCACAACACATTTTTTGAAGATTCTTGGTTGCCATCTTCTTGGAAATTACTTTAAGATTGTTGTTTTTGGGGTTCTAAAATAGAGGTATAAAACTAATAAAAGAAACCTACTACTTATTGTTTCAAGGCAAGTTCTCTCTATCCTTAAATCAATTTCGCCCATACCGTTCGATAGAACATTGTGCTTTGAGTTTATGGCGAATTGCTTCCCAAGATACAATGAAGCAACGTGTGTAGGAAACAATTTTCAGCACCGCACTTAGTGGTGATAATTCCTGTAGAACTAGTGAGTAGACAAGGATTTCAAGAACTAGAAGTTGTGTTTCTATAGCAACACAACATCCTAGCAATCTGGTGTTTTATGAAAAGAAAAAGATAAGTTTTTGGAGTCTATACGTAGATATATATAGACATAGGTGGTGACTCTTAGAACTGTCACGAATTGACAGTTTCGTGACAAATGGCAGCAACAGCGACGGTCCAAACAGTCACATATGTTCGAACAACAATCCTTTAGGAACAGTGAGTATTGGCGACGCTTCGAACCATCACGACTGTTGGAACATGTACCAACTAACCAACAGCGACGATCAGGCCTTTCGTGAACAGTCACATCTGTTGAATGGCACCGTTTGGCCCAAGTGTTGGTAACTACGAACCGTCACAATTGTTGGAGACACCGTTTCACAAGGTGTCGCATCTGATGAAACAACAACGATGGTTCACTGTCGCAACTGGTAAAAGAATTAAAGGCGGCTATAAGCGGCGATGTGTGTGTGCGAAGTGCAAAGTGCGCCATCAAAGCGCCACTTGCGTCCATGCCCATGGTCGCGCGCGGGTAAGGGTGCGTCGCACCCTTGTGGAGCCCCCACCAGTTCCAATATATTATAAATTGATATATCGAAAATGGTTACACGTATATGCCCATTTTTGTTTCACTTTCCCACCTATGTGGGACAAGGTGAAACCGACGATAACTTGTCTTTTCTTTTCTTCCTAGGACTCAACCCAAAAGACTAAGACTTAATTTATTTTCAAAATTTTCCCAACAGACTGTCATTTTGTTAAAGAAACAATTTGTTCCAAGTTGATTCGATTAATGTCAATTGAGTCTTCCTATCAACTAGCTGATATTTTTACCAAGCCTTTGTCATGGTCCAAGTTTCAGCCATTACTAATCAAGATGACACTCAAGAACATATATTCTTAGTGCTCATCTTGAGGGGAACATTAAGGACAATATTGTCTTTCTAGAGTATGCATGTTGGCAAGTGGGGTGTTATCATTTGTAGTTGTTAGCCTTCTAGTTTTATTAGAGTTAGCCTTTCATTTCTTTTGTATAAATGTCTGTAATCAGTTTCCTTTCATATCCTACGTATAAATAGTTGTAATTAGGGGTGAGCATCAGAATTCGGTACCCGCCTTTGAAACTGGAACCTCTCCGGAACTGCCCGTTCCAGAACCAGAATCGATGTGATTGGTTCCGGTACCTAAAATACGGAACCGATTAAAACTGGTTCCGGTTCTGGTTCTCATTTTTTTGGAATCGTTACCCGCAAAGTACCCACCGAGACCGCTTCTAAAACCGGGTACCCGGTCCCGCTAGGTACCCACTATTTTTTAATAAATTTTTTATATATTTATTTGATTTAAGTATTTAATAAAACTAAAATTGGATTAATAGATTTACCCTTTAGATTAAACACTTACATTACACAATCGTCATCAATACTCAATACTCAATACTCAGTCGCACCTTACCTTCCACTGGATCGAACAAACGCCTCTCGAGTCTGGGTTGGACCTCTGCCTCTGGTTTCCTTCTCCTTCCTTCCTCATCGATCAAACACACCTTCCTCTCTGGTATTGTTTTTCGATTTCTGTTGGGTATTGGTTTTGTTAGGTGTTTTATTCATTTTGATCCAAGTGTTTTATTTGTTAGGTGTTGACGTGAAGAGTTATGAAAGTCGATTTGTTGCTGTGAAGACTCAAGACTCGAGAGTTTCTAATTTATTTATGTAATAATTAGTTTTTATCAGATTAATTTTCACCATTTGTTGTATTCATTACTTTAAATTGGTATTTTGTAGTTTGCAATAGACTTAAAATTACATTTTTATCGTATGAAATGTTAAAATTTAAAAACAAAATTGACACCGGGTATCCGGAACCGAACGTATTCCCAGCGGTTTCGGGACTGGTTCCAAAATATAGAGAACCGATGTAAGCAGTTTCAGTTCCTTCAATCCAAGAACCGCCGATTCCGGTTCCTTCCAGGAACCGTTCCTGTTCAATGAAATTTGGTTGGATACCTGGTCATGCTCACCCCTAGTTGTATTCGGTTTTTTTCTTCTAATATACAGAAATTTCCTAAATTTTTAATATACATCATCGCCATCTCAGTAAGATGATGGATTGGCGATGATTGGTTGTAAATGACACGTCAACAAATGGTAACCTATTAAGGGTTCAATGGGTTACCATATTTCAAACTTTGTTTGTATGTGCTAATATTTATGTTTTAAGAGTTTGCTCGTTAAAATATAAATACGAATTGATCCAAAGTTTGTTCTATTTTAAATATCAATTTTAGTTAAAATGATTATGCATCTTTGTCGGATGTTGTTAAATATGTTAGATTTATAATCGATATAACATATTCATCAACCGTATGTATTTAGTAAAATATTGTACTTGTTTTAATAGCCTACATGCACAAAAATTATATTGCTCAAGCAATCAAAATTTTCCAAGGATAATTGATACATCAACGTAAACTTAAATATCATTTTCTAAAATTTAAAAAGTACAATAACATGGCGGTTGTTTTTTAAGAGGTGTTGAATTCTGATTTCATTTCTGAGTTTTAAAAAATCTGAATAATAAAGACTGTTTGTTTTTGTAAACCGAAAACGTCTGAATAGGTACTATTGGCTATTTGTTAGCAGCTCAATGTTGTGTTTGTTTATAGTTTAATAGTTGTGTATATATTTGAAATTTAGGATTTTGGAAATTCTTAACATGTGTAATTACAAGACAAATGTGGTGGCCACCCTAAACATGCTGGGACTTGACAAGAGAATTGGGGCAAGGTTTTTGCTTAAAGCCTTGCTTACAAGCACCAATGAGGTTTATGGAGATCCTAAGGTGACATACATAAAACCAATCATGTTAAATCAAATGAGCAGCAAATCTAACCACAGGGAACAATAACCATAGAAAATCACAGGGGACAGAAAATAAAACCGCAAGGTGCAGAAAATCTAACCGCAGGGAACATAAAATCGAACCAAACGGAGCATAAAATTGAAGCACATAGAACAAAGAAGCAGACCATAGTGATGAGAAATAATAGGAAACAGAATTAAACTCAAGCCACAAATAACAATCGAACCACAATGAGCAGCAAATCGAAACAGAAAACAAAAAAATTGAACCAACAATGATGAGAGACATGAGGAATCAAGAACAAAGAACAGAAAATCGACATACTATACTGTGGTGCACCTTTGGAGTCAATGGACTTGGAGATGGAGATCGATCAGGAGTAACGCGATTTGGAGAGGAGGCCGCTTAGATGAAAAATAAGTGTAATTAGTGATTAGGTTAGCGCTTTAACTTTAACTGATAAGTGGATCTGAATTAGTTAAAAAAAACAAGCGGTGTTATTTTGAAAAGTGATAATATGTAAATAAGTGCTGAAAATTAAAAAACAAACAACCCCTAATTGTTTTTCTATCTGTTGGTAACTTCCGGGGTATTTACCAACCAATTGTTTAATTCCGATGGAATTTTTGCGTCGGAAATATATCCCCTAAAACTGTAAAACAGCTGATTATTGATGGACTTTTCTTTCAATTGCTATGTATGTAGTTGGAAAAAAGCAATGATATCACATCATATGTTAAAAAACTAAAAAAGAATAATTTATATTGATTTTCATTTACATGTACAGAATTACATATACAAAAATGAATAAAGAATATTACTTTTTGACACAATTGCTTGATTTTTCAAGCAAAACTTGTATTTCTAGTCATTTGTTAAGTAATCTTGAATGAATTGCAAGATCTGAGTTAACATTTAGGCCTCACTTCAATTCCTTCAATGATGAGCCCTCCTTTTAGTTGATGACCCTTAACTTCCATCAAATTCATCTTCACCTCCTCACTTTTTTCTCCAACAAAGAACTCTCCAAGCTCGATTTCCATCCATCCATCCTCTCTCTTGCTCGGACGTCGGCCTTCTCCTTCTACCACCCGTTTCTCCATCATTCGTCTCCGGTTCATGAAAAACAAGGATTCCAGTTGTTGCTTTTTGTTGTTTAAAGGGCACAAATACGCTGTGTTGGTGACCGAGCCTTCGTTCGTGGAGACCGATGTCTCAGATGGGATCGAGTCCAACCCAAATGCACGATCATGATCAGAAACTTTTATGACGAGATAAGCACCGTATGTCGTGTCTGGAGATAAGTTTTCGGTGTTTATTCTTCCTTCAATTTCTATGTTGGATATCGTTTTTAGCTCAATCACCTCGGAGAATCTGTAATTCATAAGAATTAAGTGGAATTTAGTACTATATCTATCTTGAACGTTATTGAATATAAAGTTAGAGTTATTTTAATGTACTAGTTTATGAACATAATACACTTTCTTTGGTACTTGTTGGGAACTGAAGATATGCTAAGGATGGTTAGTACTGCTAAGTCTTCTCTTCTACTGCCAGTTCTTCGTTACTACTGCTGGGCAAAGTTACTGCTGCTAGTTGAAGTTAGTGCTGCTAGTCCAAGTTACTACTGCTAGACATGGTTAGTACTGCTGAGCTGAGTTACTACTGCTTGAAGACTGTGAAGATTAATACTGCTGAAGGTTGTTAATGCTGCTGAGTCAAATCATCATTAATACTGCTGAGTTGATAAAGTTGGTATGCGATACTTTTGGAGACAAAGAAGGAATTGATCAAGATATGCTTAACGAAGATTCAGAAGATCAAGTTACTTTTTATGGTTATCTTGTAATTACTTTTGTATAAATAGTATTGATAGATAGCTATTAAAAAATGAGAAAAATAGAAGATAGTTAGCGTACAGAATTCGATATTCAAGAGTGAATTAACCTCAAGGTCTTAGATCCTATTTCTAGAGAAGTAGAAATCGTCTTGTTGAGCCTGTTCAACAAGATTGAGGTTTGGTGTAAAACTTGTGAGTAATAACTGTTTGATCTATATACAGTTTATTGAATTTCTATTGATTGTTCTTTATTGATTTAGAGTTCTATTCCGCAAGATTCTCTAAATTCTGTTTCTAAGAAGTTTAATTCTTATTAAGAATCGGTCCTGACAAGTGGTATCAGAGCGTTGGTATCTTAGAAATTATGGACAACTCAATGGATTCTCACAGTACTCTTGTTTCAAAGGTTCCCATGCTCAAACCCAATGAATTTGACATGTGGAAACTAAGAATCAAGCAGTACATTCTTCTTACTGATTATGCAATATGGGACATTATAGAAAATGGCCCATGTAATGAAGGAAAGATTGGAGCAGATGGAAAGAGACCTCCTCCCAAGACAGATGCTGAAAAGAAAGTAAGACAAACAGAGATGAAGGCCTTAAGCACTCTGCTTTTGGCTATTCCTAATGAGTACCAACATCAATTCCAACACTGCACAGATGCACAGATGCTGTGGAATGCTCTGGAGAAAAGATTTACTGGAACAAAGAGCACAAAGAGAAATCAAAAGGCTATTCTCAGGCAACAATATGAAAACTTTATGTCTGCAAAGAATGAGTCTATGACTCAAACTTTTGACAGATTTAACAAGTTAATTGGAGAATTAGCAACTGTGGGTGTACACATGGATGCTGATGATGTCAACAGAAAGTTCCTTAGATCATTGGGAGAAGAATGGACCATGTACACTGTCTCATTCAGACAGAATGACCAATTGGAGGACAAAGAGCTAGATGACCTCTACAATGATCTCAGAGTATTTGAGGCTGAAGTTGAAGCCAAGAAAAGGCCATCAGGATTTGTTTATAATGCTGCTTTATTATCTTCATCCTCTGATACTGCTGCTAATCCTGATTCTGTTAATACTGCAGGTTCTGTTAATTCTGCTAGTGGAACCAATCATGAGAAGACCACAGATTCTGTACTAGAAGCATTCTTTTCTAGTCATGTCCACTCTTCTCTAATCAATGATGATTTAGAGCAGATCAATGCTGATGATCTGGAAGAGATGGACATCAAGTGGCAGATGGCTATGCTATCAATGAGGGTGAAGAAATTCATCAAAAGGACTGGGAGAAACAACTTTTCCCAAAGAAGAGAAGATGGTGCAGGCTTTGACAAGTCAAAGGTTGAATGCTATAAGTGTCACAAGATGGGACACTTTGCCAGAGAATGCAGAAGTGGAGGATCACAGACTCCAAATGGAAACCAAAACAGAAGCTCCTCTCAAGCCCTTGTTTCTCAACAAGGAATGGGATTTGATTGGAGTGATCAAGCTGAAGAAGCCTGTCAGAATCAAGCTCTTATGGCAGAAGTGTCTGATATCCCCACTGAGGTACAATCTAAACTCTGTTCTCAAGCTTGCATTGATGCTGTTAAAAGATATAGGGATCACAATCAGGGTATGTGTGATGACCTTAAGAGGCTAGAGAAAGATGTGAAAGATTATGTTAGGATTGTAGAAAGGTTTGAGGAACAGATTAGAGCTTTTCAAGCTAATGAACTTCAACACCACTATGATACTAACTATTGGAAGTGGGAGAAGAATGAGTATGAGATTAAGCTGAAAGTATCTGGGGAGGAGAATGAAAAGTTAAAGGAAGAGCTTAAAAAGGTTAAACTTGATGTTGAAAAGTTTACCTGTGCTTCTAAAACCATGGACACCATCATTAAAGCACAAATCCATGACAAGATGAAAGTAGGGATAGGGTACAATGCCACACCTCCACCCTACAATAACAACTACATACCTCCTAAGTCTGATTTGTTAGAGACCAAGGATAGTAAGGAACCTGAATTAAAGATTGATATAGATCCTTGTGAAAAAGAAATAGTTGTTGAGGATGAGACTGACAAAGTAGACTCTGATGAGGAATGTGAGAGTCCATGTGTCAAGAACACAGAGATCAAAAGGACTGAAGAGAAAAAGGAAGTTCATTACACACAGCCCAAAGTTGTGAACTCAAATACTTGTAAACAGTGTTCCTGCAGGAAATTCAAAAAGAACAAGCCCCAAAAACATGATAATCAGAGGGGAAATCAGAGGAACTGGAATAACCAGTGGGCTATGAGACAAGGAGTTGACCTGAACAGAATCAACAGGCCAAAACCTTGTTTCATCTGTGGTAAGCTAAATCACTTAGCCAAACACTGTTATTTCAATCCTATTAACCAAAGGTTTAATGCTCAAAGATCGTTTCAAAAACCTGGTGGTTACAGAAGGAATGATGGATATAAAAAATCTGCAAAGAAAAATGTGGCAAAGAAACAAGATAAACCCAAAAACCACATAAAGAAAACAACTGAAAAGGAATGTGATAACATGTGGGTTCCAAAAAGCACTACAAACAATACTGCTGCTAGCAGTGTTAGTACTGCTAACACTGCTAGTACTGCTTCAAAAGTTAGTGCTGCTAGCAATATTAATACTGCTAGTAATCATTCCAAAGTTAGTACTGCTAGCAATATTAATACTGCTAGTAATCATTCCAAAGTTAGTGCTGCTAGCAGTGTTAATACTGCTAGTATTCAGTCCAATGTTAGTGCTGCTAATACTTTTAGTACTTCTTCTTCAGATAGTACTGCTGCTAGCAGTATTAACTCTGTTAATACTGCTTCTAGCAGTGTTAACTCGGTTAATACTGCTACCTTTGTTAGTACTTCTGAGGTTAATACTGCTAGCACTGTTAGTACTGCTAGCACTATTAGTACTGCTGCAAGTGCTGCTACACCAATAATTTTGACAAAGTATTCCAGCACAGCAGTACCAAAAGTTAAAAATCTCATCAAAACCAAGTGTAAGTATTTTGATGAGCAAGGGAGACCCAAGACCACTTCGGCTTGGGTTCCAAATAAAACTAACTGATTTATCTTGATGTGCAGGGCAACCAACAGCTCAAGGGGAAGAGTATTTGGCATGTTGATAGTGGCTGCTCCAGGCACATGACAGGTAACATGTCCTGCCTCAAAAATTTCAAAAAGGTTGATGGAGGACATGTTGCATTTGGGGATAATCCTGCTGGTGGAAAGATAAGTGGTAAGGGTGATGTTTCAAAGGGTAAGATGACCTATGAAGATGTATACTATGTTGAACAATTGAGATACAACCTGTTAAGTGTATCACAGGTTTGTGACAAGAAGCATAGTATATTGTTTACAGACTCTGAATGTATTATCCTTGCTCCTGGATACAAAGTGGTTGATGAAAACATGATACTTCTGAGAACTCCAAGGAAGGATAATGTTTATTGTTTGGATTTGGAAAGTGTTTCATCTGATTCATCTCTAAATTGTTTAGTTTCAAAAGCTTCTTTAGATGAATCATCACTATGGCACAGAAGGATGTGTCACATGAACTTTAAAACAATAAATAAACTTGTTAAGAATAACCTTGTAAGGGGTCTGCCATCCAAAGTATATTCATGTGATGATCATTGTGTTGCTTGTCTCAAAGGCAAACAACACAAAACTTCTCATAAGTCCAAAGAGATAAACACTATATCAAATCCTCTTCAACTGTTACATATGGATCTGTTTGGTCCTACCAATGTGATGAGTATTGGCAAGAAATCATACTGCTTAGTTATTGTTGATGATTATTCTAGATTTACTTGGGTATATTTTCTGAGAACTAAAGATGAGACAAGTGGACTGATCAAATCTTTCATTCTCAAAATTGAAAACCAATCAAATCAAAGAGTGAAAGTCATTAGATCAGATAATGGTACTGAGTTTAAAAATTCTGATCTAAACACCTTTTGTGAAGAAAAAGGAATTGAGAGACAATACAGTGCTCCTAGGACTCCACAACAAAATGGTGTTGCTGAGAGAAGGAATAGGACACTGATTGAGGCTGCTAGATCTCTGTTAGCTGACTCAAAGTTACCAATTACTTTTTGGGCAGAAGCAGTTAATACTGCCTGCTATGTTCAAAACAGAGTTTTAGTTGTAAAGCCTAAAAACAAGACACCTTATGAGCTTTTCCATAAAAGGAAACCATATATTGGATTTTTCAAGCCATTTGGATGTCCTTGTACTATTCTCAATACCAAATCTCACTTAGGCAAGTTTGATAGCAAAGCAGATGATGGTTTTCTTGTTGGGTATTCATCTCAAAGTAAGGCCTACAGAGTCTTTAATACCTCTTCTAGAATAATTGAAGAAAGTGACAATGTCAAATGCAATGAGAACACACCAAATCCTATTGGTTCAGGTCCTAATTGGCTATTTGACATTGATTCACTCACTAATTCTTTGGGTTTCAGTGGTGATGTATATGCAGGACAAAGGGATACACCATCATCAGAACACAGAATTCAATCTGTGATATTTCCAATCCCTTCCATTGATCCTGTGGAATTCTGTGAACACCATGAGGAGACTGAACCTATTCAGAATGAAGAAGAGAGGAGAGCAGAGGAAAATCAGTCTTCAGGTTCAAATTCCCGAGAATCTGAGGTGACTGAAGAAGCAGAAACAAATCCAGAATTAAATGAGTCTAATCTGGATGAGGACTTACAAGAGGAAGCTGGTCATCAAACAAGAACTCAGAAAAATCATCCTCCTGAGTTGGTAATTGGAGATATTGCATCTCCCATGATGACTAGAAAGCAAAGCAGACTCCAAGAGTTGCAAGAGCAGCAAAATACAGTTAACACTGTTCTTACTTGCTTTCTGTCCCAGATTGAGCCCAAAAAGGCTTATGATGCCATGAAAGACCCAAGCTGGATAGAGGCAATGCAAGAGGAGCTGCTACAGTTCAAATTACAGGATGTTTGGGACTTGGTAGACCTTCCAAAAGGTCAAAGAGCAATTGGCACCAAGTGGATTTTCAGAAACAAGAAGGATGACAGAGGGATTGTAATCAGAAACAAAGCTAGACTGGTTGCACAAGGGTACACTCAGGAAGAAGGAATAGATTATGAGGAAGTCTTTGCTCCTGTGGCAAGGATTGAAGCAATCAGGTTATTTCTAGCCTATGCCTCATACATGAAGTTCAAAGTGTACCAAATGGATGTCAAAAGTGCATTTCTGTATGGAAGCATTGAGGAAGAAGTATATGTCTGTCAACCCCCTGGATTTGAGAATCCATTGCACCCTGACAGAGTATACAAGCTGAAGAAGGCTCTCTATGGTTTGCATCAGGCCCCAAGAGCATGGTATGACACTTTGTCTACCTATCTCTTGATAAATGACTTTGAAAGAGGAGTCATTGACAAGACCCTGTTCATCAAGAGGAGAAAGAGAGGTACTTTACTTGTTCAAATCTATGTGGATGATATCATCTTTGGATCCACCAATGATCAAATGTGTAAAGAGTTTGAAGAATTGATGCACAAAAGCTTCAAGATGAGCTCCATGGGAGAACTTACATTCTTTCTTGGGCTTCAGGTAAAACAGAGGAAAGATGGAATTTTTATTAGCCAATCCAAGTATGTGAAAGACATCCTGGACAAGTTTGGTTTATCAGACTCAAAGTCAGCAAGCACTCCAATGGAAACACATAAACAGATCACTGCAGATCTTGAGGGGGAGGATGTGGATGTCCATCATTACAGATCAATGATTGGATCTCTCATGTATCTCACAGCCTCTAGACCTGACATTATGTTTTCAGTCTGTGTTTGTGCCAGATTTCAGGTTTCTCCTAAGCAATCACACCTTCATGCTGTCAAGAGAATATTCAGATACTTAAAAGGGCAACCTAGATTAGGTCTCTGGTATCCTCATGAATCCTCTTTTGACTTGCTTGCATATTCAGATAGTGATTTGGGAGGAGCCAACATGGATAGGAAGTCTACTTCAGGTGGATGTCAGTTTTTGGGTACAAGACTAGTATCTTGGCAGTGTAAGAAACAAACCACAGTGTCCTTATCTACCACAGAAGCTGAGTACATAGCTGCTGCAAGCTGCTGCTCTCAGGTTCTATGGATTCAGAATCAGATGTTGGACTATGGGGTAACTTTTCTTCACACACCAATCTTCATTGATAACAACAGTGCTATTAGCATTGTTAATAATCCAGTCAAACACTCAAAAACAAAGCATATAGAGATAAGGTATCACTTTATAAGAGATTGCAATGAAAAGAAATTAATTCAGGTTGCTAAAGTTCATACAAATGACCAGTTTGCTGATCTATTCACAAAAGCTTTTGATGTGGGTAGATTCACCTTTTTGGTAACAAGTGTGGGCATGATCAACCTAGAATAAATTCTTGACTTTCTGTTTTTATACCTATATTTCTTCATATATTTGGTGCTACTAACTTTCTTTCTCAGGATCCTCTGTTTTCCTCAGATTACCAAGTAAAGAAAAGTGTAAGTGTGGTTACTACTGCCAGTACAGAAGTTACTACTGTCTGTGTTCTAGTAGTTACTACTGCTTGTGCAGTTACTACTGCTCAGTGGTTAATACTGCTTAGCGGTTAATACTGCTAGTACAGTTAATACTGCTAGTGTAGTTAATACTGCTTGGTCGTTAATACTGCTCAGTAGTTAATACTGCTCAGTAGTTAATACTGCTAGTGCATTTAATACTGCTTGGCAGTTAATACTGCTTGGCAGTTAATACTGCTTGGCAGTTAATACTGCTCGGTAGTTAATACTGCTCGGTAGTTAATACTGCTCGGTAGTTAATACTGCTAGGTAGTTAATACTGCTTGGCAGTTAATACTGCTTGGCAGTTAATACTGCTCGGTGGTTACTACTGCGACGTAGTTAATACTGCTTCTGATAATCTAGGGCATATAAATACCCCTGTTTGCCCGCCCATGTTCATAACGACTCTTCGCATTTACTTCTTCTCTCTCGTTCTAACCTAGACTCTCCAGAATCTCTGTGCTTTTCTTTCAAGAATCCTCAGGCATCATGGAGTTCGTGGATGAGCACAATGAAATAGCCATGCTTCAGAAGCCGAAACAAGCTGCGGGATTCCACGATATAGTCGATTTTCTCAAATCCTCGCACATTTCCTATGCACTCACGGTGAGCCCAACAATCTATATCGAACATCAGAAACAATTTTGGGAGAATGCCACTGTTAGTGTTGAAGAAGGGCAGAAGACCATTCGAACAAGGGTTTGTGATAAACCCTTGAAAGTCACTGAAGAGGTTATTCGCATCTCCCTTCAGCTGAATGATGCTTCAGGTATAACTTCTATTCCCAATGAAGAACTCTTTTCTACTTTACAAAGAATGGGGTATGAAGGTCCCATTGGTGTTTTTAAATTCTACAAGTCTAAATTTTTCAACCAATGGAGATTTCTTGTTCATACCCTGATGCACTGTATTTCCAAGAAAACTACTGGATGGAGTGAGTTCAGCAGTCCCATTGCATATGCCTTGGTCTGCTTATCCACTGCCAGAAAGTACAATTTCTCAGCAATGATCTTTACTGATCTTGTATCAAACTTGGAATCCAAAAAGACCTTTTTCATGTATCCAAGGTTTGTGCAAGAAGTTCTTAACAAGGAGTTGATGGACTTACCTCAGTTCACTGAGGTATATGTACCCAAATCCCCTAAAGGGAAGGTTTTTTCAAATATGAAAAGGCTTCCTAGGGACTCGGAAGGAGTTGACACACCATTGTTCTCTACAATGATGGTTGTGTCCCACCCCTCTGAAGGTATGGCATCAGGATCAAGGCCCTCATTAGATCAACCCACTGATGACCAATCCCACCCTTCCATCTCAAAAGACATCCCACAGTCCATTCTTGAACAGCCCACTCCCACAATCACCAAAAGGTTTCAAAGAAGAAAGGTGCACAAGGCTCCTTCCCTTGTTGTACCTACTCAAAGCCCAACGCCTTTAAGCCCTCAATTGGAGCATTCTCCAATTGAGAATATCAACAGGGAAACCACAGGGGTGTCTCCCAACCTCAAGAAGGTGGTCTCTAAGGAGAAGGATGACCATATGGGTGCTAAGGCTGCCACTACTTCTGCTAGCACAGAGAAGGACAGTGGTAACATAAATAAGACCTTCCCCATGGCAACTCTAAATGAGAAATCATTAGGAGGAACCAGGTGCCAAGAAACCAAGGGGGCAGATAGTGCTTCTGCTAGGCAGAAGGCTTCTGCTGAAACTTCCAAGGATCCTTTAAAGAAGGTTAATACTTCTAAACAAGGTGAGGATAGATATAACTATGAGGAATTGATGGAACCCTTAGGGAATATCAACTTGGATGTCATGGCACAAAAGAAAGAGATTGAGCAACTTAAGACTGTGGTCACCTACCAACAGTCTCAAATTGAGAAGCTCAAAAAGATGGTCACCAAGTTGCTGAACAAAAGGAAAAAGGCTAGGTTTGTGCTAAGAAGGAGAACCTCAACTGATGATGCTCCCAAAAAGGGGGAGTCAGAGTCAGAAGCAGAACTGACACTGAAGGGTCCACAAATTGAGGGGGAGACTACTCACATAGAGACTGATATGGAAATGGACTATGCACAGGTTAAGGGGGAGACCAGTGAGACAGAAAAGGGGGAAGAGTGTGTTAAAGCAGCAGAAACTAAAGCAGCAGAAACCACAGCAGCAGAAACCACAGCAGCAGAAACTGTTAATGCTGCTGAGGTTGAACAAGCAGCAGAAACAGTTAATGCTGCTGATGGCCAAACAGTCAAAGCAGCAGAAACTGAGAAGGAAGCAGTAACTACAACTCAAGCTGAAATAGATGAAGAAATTTACTGGATTGTAAAGAACTGTATTGAAGCAGCATCACTACAGGTACTAAGAGAAGCAGTAACAGCCATAGCAGCAGAAATGGTTATTGCTGCTGAAAAACTTAAAGCAGCTGAACCAACTCCTGAGGCTGTCAAAACTCTTAAAAGAACCAAGATGATGTCCAAGAAAAGACCAAGAACCCAGCCCATAACTACAAAGAAGAAAAATGAAAAGAAACCAAGGGTGGAGTCATCTGCAGAAAAGGCCCAGGAGGAAACAGTGAAATCTGATGGAAAAGTTGCTGAAGAAGAAGTGGCAACTCCATCAGGGAAATCAGGCAATGTGCAATCACAAACGGATGCCCAATGTGACTTGTACATTACTAGTGTTGAATCTAACCCAATTCCACTTCAGGCTGAACCAATATCATCTAAGGCTCCTGAAATCATCTTTTGGGACACTTTGAAAGATGGTAGAAAGGAGTTCATTAGGATAAAAAGAGCTGATGGAAAATTTGAAGTATTTTCTACTTGGGGAAAAATTGTCAGAACTTGCTCAAGATCAGACTTAGAAGAGATGTTCAAAGTTGGGATGAAGATATATGGAAACATGCTGACTGAGCCAGGGATGTCAATTTCTAAAATGGTACTTGAATTCTTGTGCCAAATGTTCAAACCTGAAGCAGTTCAGCATAGGTTAAACACACAGTTTCAAGTCATTACCAACTGGATGCTCTATGAAAACTGTGGAGTATATGTCATCTCCCTTGACTCTGCAACTCATGAATACTATCTTGTAGATGAAATATACAATCACAGCATGAAGAGGCTGCAGGGAATGCTACACACTAAGCTGACCTGCAACAAGGATTCAGCAATGGGTAGATTCTTGGTAAAGAGGATTCTCAATCAGAGTCTAGGCCTAAGTCCTAATCTGTGTGTACATGATGACTAAGTTTTGGAAGCATCATCTGAAGAACTTGACTTCTTTTCCTAAAAGTCAAGTTAGGGGGAGATTGTTGGGAACTGAAGATATGCTAAGGATGGTTAGTACTGCTAAGTCTTCTCTTCTACTGCCAGTTCTTCGTTACTACTGCTGGGCAAAGTTACTGCTGCTAGTTGAAGTTAGTGCTGCTAGTCCAAGTTACTACTGCTAGACATGGTTAGTACTGCTGAGCTGAGTTACTACTGCTTGAAGACTGTGAAGATTAATACTGCTGAAGGTTGTTAATGCTGCTGAGTCAAATCATCATTAATACTGCTGAGTTGATAAAGTTGGTATGCGATACTTTTGGAGACAAAGAAGGAATTGATCAAGATATGCTTAACGAAGATTCAGAAGATCAAGTTACTTTTTATGGTTATCTTGTAATTACTTTTGTATAAATAGTATTGATAGATAGCTATTAAAAAATGAGAAAAATAGAAGATAGTTAGCGTACAGAATTCGATATTCAAGAGTGAATTAACCTCAAGGTCTTAGATCCTATTTCTAGAGAAGTAGAAATCGTCTTGTTGAGCCTGTTCAACAAGATTGAGGTTTGGTGTAAAACTTGTGAGTAATAACTGTTTGATCTATATACAGTTTATTGAATTTCTATTGATTGTTCTTTATTGATTTAGAGTTCTATTCCGCAAGATTCTCTAAATTCTGTTTCTAAGAAGTTTAATTCTTATTAAGAATCGGTCCTGACAGTACTTGCAAAAAAAGTAAAATGGGTTACTTTAGATATTCAAATTTAACATACATTTTTGTATATTTTATCCAGAAATTTATTTATTATAGTATTTTTGCATAGAAATATAGATGTGAAAGTAAATAATTTTCAACAAAAATATTACTGTATAAAGGAATGAAAAAAGACACATTTGACGACAAAAGTAAAACTTTGACTATTTCTTGGTATCATTTAACTAACCTTGATGCAGAATGAGATGTCCAGCTCCAATGGTTTGGTTCATTGCTTAAGGAAATAGAAAGTGCTCTTGCGGACATAACACAACACTTTTTCCCACTTACTTTGTTCAATGAAAAGCTCTGCATGGATTAAACAAAACAAAATCAATATTTTTAATCAAAGAAAATGGACTTCAATAACTCAATTCTGAATTCTACTGTTGAAAACTCTTTTCAAAATAACTTCTCTGAAAATGGCTCTATTTCAAAACCTCCTAAGTTCAATCCCAACAACTTCTCTTTGTGGAAAAGCCGCATGATGCTATTCATGGAAGGAGTGGATACTAGATATCCAACCATTCTCAACGAGGGACCCATTATCCCCAGAGTTTGGGCTCGCTATGACACGCAGAGGCCAGGTAAAGAGACCTTTGAAAAGGAAATCTCAAGTGATTCTGATGAGGAAAAATCCAGTGCTACTGGTCGGTATATTCTCAAAAATCCTAAAAAGTATACTGATGAGGAGAAACGTTTAGTTACTCTTGACTCCAAGGTAAGAGCTATTATTGCTCTCTCTCTTCCTGATGAGGTCTACCACTCTTTGGTGAACTTTGAAACTGCCAAAGAAATGTGGACCACTCTATGTGTTCTGTACGAAGGTACAGAGGAAGTCAAGAAATGTAAAAAGATTGGTCTTATCAGAAAGTATGAACTATTTTCTTTTGAAAAAGGAGATTCTCTTCCTAGCTTCTATAACCGCTTCAACTCTCTTTTAAATGATCTTAAGTTGTTGGGCAGAGTCTATGATAATGAGGAAGTCTTGTGCAAGTTCATGGATTGTCTCCCAGATTTTTGGGAAAATATATGTACTTGCATCAAAACTACCAAGGACCTTGAGTTCATGCCCTTAACCGTTTTATATGGTACTCTTTTCAACTTTGAGCAAACCAAGCTTCAACGGAAATCTTTCATCAAGGAAATAAAGAGCTCCTCTATAGCTCTTGTTAGTGAAAGTTCCAAGAATTCTCAAAATCTTCCTAGAATCACCTATCCTTCATCTGACTCTGACAATGACAGCCAAACCAATGTAACCCACCAAACGGAAGCATATCTTAGTGATGCTGATGATGAAGGTGAGGATATCATGGTTGAACAGTTGTCGGATGAGATGGCAATGATGGCCGGTTCTAAACACAAGTTTCGTCCCTTCAACAAATCTCGAAGTCTTAGAAAAACTTCATCTTTCAAAACTTCTTCTGACAAGTCTAATGAGGAATGCTACAACTGTGGCAAGAAAGGACATTTTGCATCTGAGTGTAGAAGCAAGCGTATCTCCAAGTCCAAATTTACTTCCTCTGATAATCCCTCTTCAAAAAGGGAAAAATCCAAACACATGCCTTTCAAATCAACCTTTCCCAAAAAGGAGTCCCCACCATCCTTCTTAAATCATCATGAGCGTGCTGAGAAATACAAGGCCAAGTACAAGAAAGAGAAGGAAAGGAGTGAGGGTCTAGAGAGAAAAGGGAAGGGTCTCATGGCAGAAACCCACGATTGGGACGACGAAGACACCTCCGACAGTGATTCTCAGAATAGATGCTTCGTGGCCATCTCAGAAGAAATGGAAGTTTCCGAAAAGGCCACTTCACCTATGGCTCTAGTGGCAACTGGGTGCTCCACAGCCTACGCTCAGGTACATCCCTTCAATAATATGTCTGATATTGAAAAGATCAATGCCTATGAATCTTTAACTCAAGATTTTTATTCTGTTAAAGACAGTAAGAATAGAAAATCTGCTCAAGTGAAAGAGCTCAAAGCTGAACTTGAAATTTGCATGTCTAAGCTTAAAAGGTTTGAGGAAATAAAAAATGAGCTTGAGGACTTGAAAACAATAAATCATGTGATCTCAAAAGAAAAGAACTCTCTGTTTAAGAAACTAAAAAGGGAACAAGAAGTCATCAAAAAATGGTCAAGCTCTTCCAAAAATCTTGAACAAATCTGTAGTTCAAACAAGTTCGGTCTAGGATTTGGAAAAACTGATGTTTGTGAGTCCACTCTTGCTCTTGTTCCCCCCACCAATGCATGTGATGATCTCTCTGATTCTAGCTCTTGTGATTCCATCTCTTTGAACTCGTTAGATCTGTGTGAAGCCTTAAAGTATGGCATATCCTTAAAGGCCAAAGACTCCTCATTGCAAGTTATTGAGAAGCAAGATTCAAATGACGTTTCCAAACCCATCCATGATCAGCTCAAATTTTCGGTCATGGATGAAGCCTCCTCCTCAAACTCTTCAAAAGTTAATCCTTCCAAAAGATCTAAACCCACCGATCTTATCCCCTTTGTGCCCACCGATCCCTCAATCTATGACCCTCCAATTCCTCTTCATGAAGTGTTGAAATCTATTCACATAGATACCTACACCGAACCTAAGCCCTCAAAGATCCCCAAAAGAGAAACTCCTGTTCACTCAAAAAGGATCTCCTGTGCCGACAAAGGAAAATCGGTGGTCAACTGCATGGCAAGCTCCCATCCTAAAAGTTCTACCCCAAACATTCCCTCTAACAACACTTATGTTCCTAGATCTGTGCTTTTAAGAAAATCAACTTCCAAAGATTTATCCAAAGGAATCCTTGGGTCCAAGCCTCCTGCTCTGTTCTCCTCTAACAAGGTTATAAGAACAAATGATAAAAGCCAAAACATGAAAAATGCTAAAAAGGTGTTTATCTATAGAAAATGCTATAACTGTGGTGACACTTTTCATATGGCTAAGGACTGTCCCAAGGATAGGATTGATAGATCCAAGCTTAAGGAATCATGCTCTTCTAACCCCAAAGGACCCATTACAAAATGGGTACCAAAGAACTAATATGTGTTTGCATGCAGGCTTTTGAGCACCATCAAATTTGGTATTTAGACAGTGGGTGCTCACACCACATGACGGGAAACAAGTCTCTTCTCATCAACTATGTGCCGGGAAAAGGTCCATCTGTAACTTTTGGTGATAATTCTAAGGGTTACACCAAAGGATACGGAACTCTCTCTAATGGATCTGTAACCTTCAATAAAGTGGCTTTTGTGGACGGCCTCATGCATAACCTCCTCAGCATTAGCCAACTGTGTGATCTTGGATACAAAGTTATCTTTGAACTTTGTGTCTGCTCCGTGGTAGACAAACAATTCAATGTGGTGTTATCGGGAAGACGGATGGAAAATGTCTACGTCATAGATATGGGACAATCCAATTCTTCTTCAAATGTCTGCTTTGTGTCAAATGATGCATCCAAAAGAAACTGGTTGTGGCACAAACGTCTCTCTCATCTAAACTTCAAGACCTTGCATAAAATCTCCAACAAAGAGCTGGTGACGGGCATGCCAAAGTTGAACTTTGTCAAAGAGAAGCTGTGTGATGCATGTGAAAAGGGAAAGCTCACCAAAACATCCTTCAAGACGAAGCAATGCTCCTCCATCACTCTTCCTCTTCAATTGCTGCACATGGATCTATGTGGACCAGTCAGTACTCCAAGTCTTGGAGGCAAAAGGTATATTCTTGTTATTGTTGATGAATTTACCAGATATACTTGGGTGTTCTTTCTCAGGTACAAAAGTGATGCTACTGAAGAAATCATCAACTTTGTCAAGAAAAAATGAAGTTCTCAATGGCCAGCTTGTCCGCTCGGTAAGGAGTGACAATGGCACTGAATTCAGAAATAGTGCTCTTGAAGACTTCTTCACAGAGAAAGGGATCTCTCAGAACTTCTCTGCTGTTCGTACTCCTCAGCAAAATGGAGTGGTGGAAAGGAAAAACAGAACACTGTGTGAGGCCGCTAGATCCATGCTGAGCGAATCAAATCTCCCCACCTATTTTTGGGCCGAAGCTGTGAATACTGCCTGCTTCACTCAAAACAGGTCAGTAATATCCAAAAGACATGATAAAACCCCGTATGAAGTTTTTCATGGCAGAAAACCAAATATTGGCTTTCTTCATGTCTTTGGGTGTATCTTCTTTATTCTTAATGATCGTGAAAATCTTGGGAAGTTTGATCCCAAGGCAGATGAGGGAATATTTGTTGGGTACTCCTTATCCTCCAAAGCTTATAGGGTGTACAATCTCAGAAGAAAATGCATTGATGAGTCCATTCATGTCAAGTTTGATGATCTCAGATGTTCATCACTTTCAAGTGATGAGGATGATTTACACAGATGGATCTCATCATGTATTGGTGATACCCCCTTAGTCACTTCCACCGATATCTCCTCTATTCCCTCAAATCCATCCACCTCAAAAAACCCAGCTGGATCACCCTCTCCCACCGAAATTGATCAACCCATCTCTCACACCAATTTCCCTATTCCCACCGAAACTCCACACCGAAGCCCTTCTTCCATCCCTAATCCCACCGAAAATCACATGGCTTCCACTACCGAAAATCCCATCTTACACCAAACCTCTGATCCCACTACTCCAGTTCTCTCTACTCCTCATACCCCATCACCTTTACCCCCTGCTCTAAAATGGACCAAAGATCACCCCATAGATCAAATTATTGGTGATCAACAAGCAGGTGTCCAAACCCGCAGAGGAGTTGGAAATATTTGTCTCTATGTGAATTTCCTCTCTCTCTCTGAACCCAAGAAAGTGGATGAAGCTCTATCAGATCCTTGTTGGATCACTGCCATGCAAGAAGAACTTTCTCAGTTCCAGAGAAATAAAGTTTGGAGATTGGTTCCCAAACCCAGAAACAAGACAATCATTGGAACCAAGTGGGTATTCAGGAACAAAATGGATGAAGATGGTACTGTTATCAGGAATAAGGCCCGATTAGTAGCTCAAGGATACAGACAGGAAGAAGGCATTGACTATGATGAAACATTTGCTCCTGTTGCAAGACTCGAAGCTATAAGGATCTTTCTGGCTCATGCTGCCTATCGAAATTTTAGGGTCTTTCAAATGGATGTTAAAAGTGCCTTTCTCAACGGGGAACTTGCAGAGGAAGTCTATGTGAAACAACCTCCTGGCTTTGAAGACCCAGCTCATCCAAACTATGTGTACAGACTTGACAAAGCTTTGTATGGTCTCAAGCAAGCTCCACGTGCTTGGTATGACACTCTTGCCAACTTTCTTCTCAAGCATGGATATTCCAGAGGTAAAATTGACAATACTCTCTTCATCAAAGAAACCTCAGGTAATATCATTCTTGTTCAAATCTATGTTGATGACATCATCTTTGGTGCCACTGATGAATGCCTATGTGATGAGTTTGCTTCTCTCATGATGAGTGAATATGAGATGAGCATGATGGGAGAGCTTACATTTTTCTTGGGCCTTCAAGTCAAACAATCTTCAGAAGGGATTTTTATAAATCAAAGCAAATATATTCGGGACCTTCTGAAGAAATTTAACTTTCTAGATAGCTCTCCTATGAAAACTCCCATGGCACCTCCCTTGAAACTGTGTGCCGATCTAAAAGGTGAATCTGTGGACGTTACTCTTTACCGAGGTATGATAGGCTCTCTTCTTTACCTAACTGCTAGCAGACCGGATATTATGTTTGCTACCTGTCTATGTGCTCGTTATCAAGCCAATCCTAAAGTATCACATTTAAAGGCTGTAAAACGAATTTTTCGGTATCTTAAGGGCACACTGCACTTGGGTCTTTGGTATCCCAAAGACTCGAGTTTTGAACTAATTGGTTATTCAGATTCAGACTATGCAGGTTCCCAGATTGATAGAAAGAGTACTACAGGAAGCTGTCAGCTCCTTGGGGGAAAATTGGTAAGTTGGTCCAGCAAGAAACAAAACTCTGTATCAACCTCTACTGCTGAGGCTGAATATGTAGCTGCTGGGAGCTGCTGTGCTCAGATTCTATGGATGAGAAACCAACTAAGGGACTATAATCAATTCTTTTCTAAAGTCCCAATTCTGTGTGATAATTCCAGTGCTATAGCTATAGCAAATAATCCTGTTCTTCACTCTAGATCTAAACACATCGATATCAGGTATCATTTCATCAGGGATCACATTTCCAAAGGTGACATTGAACTGCACTTCATTCCCACCGATTTGCAGCTTGCTGATATTTTCACCAAACCTCTTGATGAAACCAGGTTCAACTTTCTCATCAGTGAACTTGGGATGTGCAATTTCCAAGAATAAACATGTGTTCATGCTCCACCGATCTCACATCGGTGGACACCTTCTTATCTACTTCTCTCTCTCTCCACCGATCTCTCATCGGCGGACAAACCTATGTGTTAAATCATTTCTATCTCTTTTCCAACACCGAAGTCCAATTTCGGTGATAATCTCAAGTATCGGTGAAGCGTGTCTACCACCGAAGCACATTTCGGTGAAAATTTTCAAAATCGGTGAAACCTGTCCACCACCGAAGTCTCATTTCGGTGGTCATCTCAAATCGGTGAAACTTGTCCACCACCGAAGTCTCAAATCGGTGATCATCTCACATCGGTGAAACCTGTCCACCACCGAAGTCTCATTTCGGTGGTCATCTCAAATCGGTGAAACTTGTCCACCACCGAAGTCTCAAATCGGTGATCATCTCACATCGGTGAAAACTTTCCACCACCGAAGTCCCATTTCGGTGGTACTATCCAAATCGGTGAAACCTTTCTACCACCGAAGTCCCATGAACACCGAATCCACCACCGAACTTCCACCGATCGTCTACCGAGCGAACACCGAATCCTCCACCGAAGCATCACCGAGCCTACACCGATTCACACGGTTCCCAAAGCCCACTTGTGACCACTCAATTGCTTTTGCGTCAGACCCTTCGCCTATCCGCCGCTCCGTGTCCCGATTCCCAATAACCCTTTCACCTCATGAGCCGCATGTCCCCTCTCCCCATACAAAATCATCATCACAGTGCCTTATCATTTCCCTATATATACATACCTCCCTTCACTTCACTCCTTTCTCACAATTCAAACCTGCAACTCTCTCTTCTCTTTCAAACATATCTCTCTCATGGCATCCTCACGATATCCAATTCCTACACGTTTTGAAGACCTCCGCTTCAACCAGTGCAATCACGTTGCCCGCCTCGAATCCGATCCCGCTCATCCCGAGTTCTCTACTATTGCTAAATTTCTGTCTCGCTCTCCTCTTCTTCATGCCTTCACATGCAACCCCAGGATGAGCAAAATGCTCATTGGACAGTTCTGGCTCACCTCCGTGTACGATCCCTCCAATGAGGCCATTCACGCCTCCATCTTCACCAATGCCGAAGGTGATCACGACCTCACATTTGGGGTCGATGATGTTCGTCTCGCTCTCAAGATCGACGCCTTTTCCGACTATGAAGACATGTATTTGGATACCATACATGAAGACATTGTTCTTACCACCGGTTATGTGCTCGACGACTCCTCCAAAAGCTCCAAAGGCCCCGGTACTCTTCTTCGCAGCAAAATGGGAGGCATTTGGAATTTCTTCTTCGCCCACGTTATCCATTGCCTCTCACGCAAAACAAGTGGGCATGACCAATCGCCTTCACACGTCAACAAACTCGCTCATGCCCTCATCTTCCAAAGGAAAGTTGACTTCGCCCAATATTTCTTCTCAGAGCTTGTCGAGGTCATCAAAACTCCCAAGAAGTGTTACGTTGCTTTTCCCCGCTTCATCTCCATGATCTTACAACACAAGCTTTCCAAAGCTTTGGAAACCGATCGCCGCTCTTCCTCGCCCCGGTTCTCGTATGAATGGTCATCTCCCGTTGTGGGCACCAAAACCCTCAACGTCAAGCCGCTCGCCACCGATCGCCCATTACGCCCAGGTATGATTTCCTTCGCTCTATCTCCCGAACTTCGTTGGGGTGATGCGGAAATTCCCGGGTTTCGCCACCTGGAAATTCCCGAGGTCACTCCAAATGTTGTGGTCCCTTCTCCCCATTCCCGAGTGACGTCGGGTGGCACTCAAAAGAAACGACAAAAGGCCACCGACACCTCCGCTCCCGCTTGTCGAACCACGTCACCGAGAGATCCCTCGGAGACTTCCCCGGTTCACACCCCTTCTCACAAGCGGAGGCACTCACCTTCCCCTTCGGGATCTCTTCCAAAGAGGTCTCGGAAACCATCGGCCCAACCGACTCATCCAACCGTCGATTCTCCAAAATCGCCGGTTGTTGAACTTCATCCCTCCGGGCCAAGGGTACCTGCTAAACACCCCACCGTCTCCTCTGTTGCCTCTCGAAAGGCCTCAGTTACATTTCAGGAGGACCCCCCACATACCTCCCCACTCGACTCTTTGGGTGGTGGAGATGACCTCGAGATCTCTCCGCTCGAGGGTTCTGACTTCACACTACACAGCTTTACACCCGATCAGTTTTCGATCGAAGACATTGCACAACCCTCTAAGGGTTCCCCCCCAATTGCACCCTTTGATTTTTTTGATTTCCTTTTAGCGGACACTGGTTCTCCCCAAACCATCCCGTCCACCGAAGAACATCACACCGAGTCTCCCTCGTCCTCACACCAATCACCCCCCCGATCACCTACTCCCCCCCGATCACCTACTCCCCCCCGAATGTTACACACCGACGACTTGATGCCTTACCTCCATATTCCCATTCCCGAACCTGACCCCCACCGACTACTCTTCCAGTTTCCCGAAATCGGTGGCCAAACTTCCCCGCACATCGACCGCACCTCTACCTTTCTTAAATCTACCATCACCTTAATCTCCCAAGCCAATTCCCGCATCTCTACCCTCGAGTCTCAGCTACCGTATCTTCTTCTTGATGCCATCACCGAAGCCCTACGCCCCATTCAAGAAAAATTATCTACCCTTTCTACCACAGTGGAGTCCCTCTCCAAACCTTCCACCGACTCACCCAGTCCTGAACGTTCCCAGTGGGAAATGGATCTCGGTGACTTTGCCTTGGTTCCCCATACCACCGAAACGAGTCTGGCCTTCCTACACTCCAAGTTTGATAAGGCCTTCTATGAGTTGGGTTTCAAGTTACCGGCTGTTCCTGAGGGGGAGAAAACCACGGCTCCACCGAAACTTCCATCCATCAAGAAACTTTCCAGTAACCAGCCTCCACCGAAACCCTCTTCACCGAAATCCTCCTCTTCTCCACCGAAACCCTCTCCACCGAAATCTACCTCTCCACCGAAATCCTCACCACCGAAACTCTCTTCTCCACCGAAACATGTCTCACTCTCACCGACCCATACTGGGTCCACCGAAGCTCTTGACCTTAATGCATCAGTTGAGGGGGAGCAGTCCAGCAATGCTCCCGAAGACAAAGGGAAAAGAACTCTTTCGGCCGAAGAATTGGCCAGAGAAGCAAAGAAGAAAAAGGATCTGGCAAGATATGGGGCTCGACCGAAGGACGCGGAAACTCTCAAACTCAAGCCTGCTTCTCAACCTATCACCACCGAACTTGGCCTCTATGCTCAAGAAATTGAGGAAGCAAGAATAGCTCAAATCGACTTAGACAAATCCAGAGATCTGTCTCTCAAAGCTGCCGCAGAAGAAGCTTCAAAAGTCAAGTCCACCGATGCCATCCAAACACAGAAATCGGTGCTCGGTGCCTTGGAACAACAAAAGAATGAAGAAATTAATTGGTACAAAAAGACCATGCACCACCGGAGCTATAGGTCACAAATTTCTTCAGTAAAGATTGCCACCTCCAAGGCAAATCCTCAAGACATCAGATTGATTATTAACTGGGAAGATGGTTCTATGAAGAGTGTAAAAGAAAGCCATCTCCAACTCTTCGGTCTCTCGGAATGGTATGAAATCACTCAACACCTCGTCAGGAGTCCAAATCCAAGGAAAGACATCTTTGTCAAATACATTGATGGTCTAATGAATAAGATGAAGGAGATCAAAAGAAAACATAACATCATCCTCTCCACCGAAGAAAGAGCCAAACTGCTGTCTTTGAAAGAGAAGATCATCCTCCCCAAAGTCAAAAATCCTCCTGACTCAGTCTTCAAGGAAATGGCAAGAGAAGGTAAAATCCCGAATGTAAGCAATCTTAACCTTACCATTCCCACTTCTGTTCCCTATCCTACCACAACCTTAAGCCTCTCACCAATACCAGGATTATTCTTTAACGACGGTCTCGGTCGTCGGGCATTCTTCAGATTTGCCCAGATGTCCATCGCCGATACTATATTTCTGGAAGGCATTCACAACCTCTTTCCGAACATCCCCGAAGCTCAACCGTTCTATAGAAACTTACTGGATGAAATCAAGCGCCGCAAAACCTCAAAGAAGTAAGTTCTCTCCATTTGGTACTTGTAAAAGTTAGTTTCTCATTTTGTAAAATTGTACGAGAACTTATCTTAATACAAGTATCTCTATTTGAATTTTATTTCCGTACATACTTTATTTTTTCGTTACCTGTAAATACTGTACATAGTATACATACGCATACAAAAGAAAAAGATCAAAAAGAACAAAAAGAATGGTCTATGTGAAAAGAACCCAAAAGAGTAAAAAGGGTCAAAAACGCACTTACTTTTATTTACTCTTGAATATTCTAAGATAAGGAGCTCAAATTCAAATAGGGGGAGATTGTTGGGTCACCAAGGATTTGAAATTGACTCACCGATGTTTTCCCTAAAACTCCTACTTAGAATATTTTAGTCCAGTTCTTTGAATGACTTGTACAAGATATCAAATGTTCGGTGAAGTCGAAGATCAACCGAAACCAAGCTTGAAGACTCTCTACTTGTGGAAAATAGAAGACTCTCGGCAACATTCAAACAAGTCATCACCACCGAAATCCTTGACATTTCGGTGGCTTTCTCTCCACCGAATTTATAGGACATTTTCGGTGGCCTTCTCCCACCGAAGTGCATGGACAGTTTCGGTGGCCCCATCCACCACCGATGACCATTTCGGTGTTTCTCTCACCACCGAAATATTCTTGTAATTTCGGTGGTCCTCTCCACCGAAACATGCTCGCAATTTCGGTGGACTAGTTACCACCGAAACATGCTTGCAACTTCGGTGGACTAGTCTTCTTTCCACCGAAGATTTCTCAAATCTCGGTGGAAACCACTTCGGTGCTAAAGGCTCAAGACAGAAGATCATTTATTATGGGACAATATCCTCCAGCAGAGAAAAGTGACAGTTTGTCTCTTTATCCACTTTCAGTTAAGGTCCCTATTATCTGCTCAAGCTACTCTGTCTGCACCTAGTGAAAAGTGACAAGGACTTCACAGTTCTCCTGAAGTCAACATTATCAGCATATGTGAAGATGACAAGTGTCCCAAGCATTTAATGCTTGGGCACTCCTTGGCACTATAAAAGGAGAAGTGCTCTTCATGCAATTCTCACGCTTTCAAGAAATTCTCTCAGTGCAAGAAACCTTCTTTTAAGCCTTAAAACTCAATAGCTTTGCTCTTAGTGTTCTTAGTTGTTTTGTTGTATACTTTGTGTAAGATTGTTAGAATAGTTTATCTGTTCTTTTCCGCAACAATCTTAAGTTTTCTGTGTGTAATTCTTTTGAAAGTTTTTCAAATATAAGAATTAAAATTGTGAAATTTTTGTGTATTGTATTCAACCCCCCCCCCCCCCCCCCTTCTACAATACTTGTTAAGCCATCTGGGACTAACATATTCTATAATAGTAAAGACGAGGTAATTTAGGTTTGTTTAACCATGTTAAGCCAGTTCATAACAATTAGGTACTGTCAGTTGTATACCTTTATAGTACGCCAAGATAAACAGAATTTGCAGACTCTGTCATCTTCTCCAGCAACAACCTCACCTAGTAGTTACCAACCATTACCTTGGCGTATTTAATTTATAATAGATAGATAAATAGCAGATAATACACAGAACAGATGAAAACAAGTTGGTGTGTATTTACCTGATTCTATAAAAGGTTAAGAATTGTTGAACCAACAAAATTACATGATGAAGCCTTCTTTATCACTATTGACAATGACTGCAATGATCCCATCATAGGCTGCAAACATAAGAAAAATCGTAAATATGAATCATTAACTAAAAAAAAAGACAGCTCGCACAAATTCTTCTTGAACTTTAAAGCAGGTTGCAAAATATGCCTCATTAGATTATGGAAATTCCGTGAGTTCTATTTCAGTATAACATTAACAAAACATAGTCATTGACAATGCATCAAAAAAGATTTGTTAGAAAATGGTTCTTTGAAGAGAAAATAAAGTAATTAAAACGTATATTGTTTTGAGTATTCATATATTATATACCACACATGCATATATCTTCATAGGGTCTCCTTCTTTTGTTAACCAGTGCATATATGCACATCAGGCAATTGTAATATGTGCATATATGCAATGCCCCGATGTGCATATATGCAATACATGAAAAAGTTAACAAAAGAAGGAGACCCTATCTTCATATATATGTAACTAGTATTTGGCTCGCCCGTTACGCGATGATCAAATTTGTGTTTTAAGTTAAATATTTGATGTTTAATAGTTGTTGAATAATTTTGTGACACATAGAATAATTGATAAAAAGAAAACAAAAATTCCACAAATAGGGAATATTATCTTGAAGATAAAAATATGTCTATTAAGTTTGATACCTATTATAAATATCGTTACTAAATGAATTTATCAAACGAATACACAATAATTGCATATTTATATCTTTGAAAAATATTCGAACTTATAATCCAAAAGTCAATTGATAAGTGATATCTTTTTTTTTCAAGTAATTAAATCTCTTATGATAATTCTAAGGGTGTTTCGTTGACAAAATGAAATTTGATAGAATGGTAATTTATCGAAGGAATTCGAGTTTGAAGTAAAAATTGATATGAAATTGCAAAAAAAAATCACGACAATTTAGTGATTATTTGTATAAAATCTCATACTAATTTCAACAAATCTCATACTAATCACGACACATTAATTCATATATATTTATGATATTTAATAATATAATTAAATCAAAAAATATTTAATATTGGGCTCATTTCAAAGGTATTGACGAAACGATTACAATGGTATAATTAGTAAAAAATAGAAATGTCTTTTAATGCATTTTAGTTCATATACATTATTTATGTTTATATGATAAGAGTCTAAATTGAAAAATAAACAAAGTGAGGGATTAAAAGTAACTACATACCTAATTATAAGGGTAGTAAATGTAACGTATAAATTAAAAAAAATTGAATTAAGGAGAGATTTAAGGATGAGTGGATGTGGATGTGTTAATTGAACTTATAATGTAACTGAGTCTAGATACATGTTTAGGCGAAAAAATACTGAAATCGGCTCACCAAAAGAGGACACGTGGCATGCTAGTTACTTATTTATTATATGTATAAATATGTAATTTTTATTAAAGTCGTATATATGGGTGATTAATAAGTAAATGACATGAGCTAGCTTCTAAAACAAGACACTTGACTAACTAATTTAAGGTGGCGTTTGTTTTTTAAGTGGTGCTGAAGTCTGAACACTGATTTCACTGCTGATTTTTAAGTGGTGGTGCTGAAATCTGAAATCTGAATCAGAAAGACTGTTTGTTTTTTAAAACTGAAATCTGAAAACATCTGAATACGTACTACTGATTATTTTATCTCTGAAATGTGATACTATTGAATTAAATTAAATTATACTACTAAAATTACTCAACATAACAATTCAAATACTACCAAATTCTCCAAAACCATTTCTAATTTTAACTATTTTGAATGGAAACCATTTATATATAATGAATATACATCACTATAGCTTCTTAAATCACCCAGAAACTATGATGCATAAATTCCCTCAATATTAATTTGAAATGGAGAACACTGTTGTGAACTCTTACATTGTTGTACTCACAAGAACTTGGGTTTTGAAAGACAAATATGGGGTTAACCTTTGAAGTTTTGAGGTGCCTGGTTTTATGGACTCCCTTTTCCTAATTGTAGAGATAAAACAAAATTTATTTGGGAGGATACTGCAAAGGAAATTAGATGAGTGGACTTTAAGTTCAGTATCAAGTTCGCCATGAATATCAAGGATAAACGTTAAACAATAGTGGAGCTGTCGAGGAACAACTAGAAGTAAGAAAAAGACATCAAAAAAGGAAAAATGAATTAAATGTTGAATAATTTAGAGAAGATGGGTAATTACAAGTGATGCTTCCCAACAAACACCTTTGTTGCTGTGAAAGAAAGCCTTATACAAAAGCAGGACACATCACAGTGGCAACAAAAAAGGCAAAAGTCATAGCAACACCAACCACCAAACAAAGCAGGACCTGAGCAAGAAAGAAACAGAGGGAGACTGATTTGCAAGATAGCAATGAAATTGAACCTGAAGAAGAGAACCTGGAGGTCGATCTGATTTGTGTTGCAGCTGGAGGTAGATCTGATTTGCAGCCGGAGGTCGATTTGATTTGCAGGAAAAGGTCGATCTTCACTTTCACGTTAGAGAGGGTTTTTGAGAGAGAGGGGACTGAGAAATAAGTTGAAAAAAGTGATACCCCAGTCACTTTTTCGGTCAGTGCAATTTAAGTGATAAGTGGCTAAAAATTGGGTGAAAAAACAAACACCCTAAATTTCATTAGATCTGACCGAAAAAGTCAAAAGCCCCAAATAAGTGCTAATTTTTCAAAAACAAACACCACCTAAGAAACAATATATATATATATATATATATATATATATATATATATATATATATATATATAGAGAGAGAGAGAGAGAGAGAGGAAGGTTCAAATGAGAACGTTAACTATTTAAAAGAGCACGATAATAGTAATCATCTACAAACTCACATGTGATTTACATTGACGGTAAAAAAATAAATGCGTTCTCATCTGAACCCACCCCTATATATATATATATAGGGGGCGTTCAAGAGAGAACTTTTAGAAAATGGTTCTTTGAAAAGAAAATAAAGTAATTAAAACGTATATTGTTTTGAGTAGTCATATATTATAGGGAAATTAATTAAAATACCCTAAGTCAAACATTGAGTTACCAAAATACCCTAAATTTTTTCAATTTTGAAAAAATACCCAAAATACCCGCGATGGATCCCGCGATCGCGCGGGCTAGGGCTGACGTGGCACGTATTTTGGCCCCAAATGCCCCGCGAAGCCCCTCAACTTTGGCCGCGGTGCACTTTTGGTCCCTGCCCGCGATGGCCCGGAATTTTACACTTTTGGTCCTGAAATTTACACTTTCAGCCCCTGAAAATTTACACTTTCAGCCCCTAAACTTAGACGAATTTTGCATGTTTTTACTGTTTTTTTCCACAATTATTGCACTTTAAAGACCGATTTGTGGTTGAAATTCATTTGCATGTTTGAATCAATGTTAAATCAATGTTTTTGGAATACCAGTTTGTGGATGAAATGAGAGATTGGTTTTCTGATATGTTGGTTGTTTCATTGATAAATAGACGTAAAATGCAAGCCATAATCCCCACACAACGATTTCATTGTTGCAATATTTCTTTCTGCAATATTTTGTGTTTGAGATACTACTGAAAAAATAAGTTCATCTGTTGCAAAAGCTAAGCTATATTTCTGTTTTGATGGTGAATGGGTGCAAGATAACAATGAGTGGAATTTTGCTTATAAATCTAAGCATGGTGTAAAAGTGTCAGTAAACTATACTTATCAGAAGTTTGTTGCATACGCCATGCAAAAATGTGGAATCAACTCTTCTGATGTTTGCAAGTTAGTGTTTAAAAATGGCGACGGGTCATTTGTGGATTTATCCAACGATGGGGATATCTCTACTTTTCTGCACCTTGCAGTCGATTCAGAAAGACCCCCATTACTCTTTGTGTATCCCGACGTATCCGACGGTGACGACGACGGTGACAACGACGGTGACGAGGAGGGTGACGACGACGAAGACCTCCAAATAGAGCAGCCTGATTCTCAACAACAACAACCACCACAACCACACGAATGGCGTACTGCTGGAGTTGCTGATGACGAAACCCACGTTTTCAGAACGGGTAATTCTGAAATAGACAGATCAGACACCGATAATGATGATCACGAAGAATATACCCCTAGTAGAAAATCATGTAGTCAGATAAATGACTTTTTTGATATGCCCCCTATTCTTCCAGACTCCCATACCTAGACACAAAGCTACGAACCTACACCTTATATTCGCAGTGAAAGTTTAACAGCAGGTCAGATATTCGATTCGAAGGATCTCTTAGCAAGTAAGATCGGACTCAAGTTCTTGGAAGAGGGTTTCCAAAGTCGCGTGCGGGCATCTGACAAAAGCAAATACGTAGTTGAATGTGCTAGAGAAAAGTGTGAGTGGAGGTTGTACGCGATTCACACGGGTCCCAAAGGAGGGGCGATAATGATTAGAAAGTTGCACGACGTACACACTTGTACGAGGACGCAACTTAATCCCCACCACAAACAAGCCGGCAAAAAGACTTTGGGTGCGATCCTGAAAAACAAATTTCTTGATGTTAGCAGGTCATTGCGTCCAAAGGACATCGTCCACGACGTTCACCGGCAGTTCGGCGTCACGATTGATTACCACCAAGCGTGGCGTGCGCGCTGCCATGCACTGTTTATGGTAAGAGGCACGTTCGAGGAGTCGTATGAACGACTCCCGACATATTTATATAATTTGCAGCTGCAGAACCCTGGTACTGTCACGCAGCTACGGACCGATTCACGTGGACGGTTTGAGATGTGCTTCGTGGCCCTTGGACCCGCGGTACGTATTTTAACACGTCATATGTTTACACATTATAAACTATAACATTTACACATTATTAGCTATAACATTTTAACCTATGTATTTCATCCAACATGCTCTTCATCTTCAATCTTTCTGACCCTTCTTCAACGGCTTCTACTTTTGCAACCACGTATGGCCATTGTGTACCACAACCCGCACACACTTTAGCAAATGAGTTGAGGGTTGTCATATATTCTACAAGAGGAGTAGGACCACGAATGAGGTAACCTTTGACTTGACCTTGCATGATGTATCCAACCTAACCGTGGTTCAGCGGCTTAAAAACTACTTTTCAGAGAAATTAACAACAACAAAAAATACAAAACAACAACACAGTAAAAAATACAAAACAAGAAAAAAAATACAAAACAACTAAAACAACCACCACCTACTTAAAAATTGATTTAGTTTCATCAATCCAAGCTTGCTTCTCGTTTACCTTCGCTTGAATAATTGCAAAGTCTTGCAGAATATGGTGAATTGCTTCTTGTTCTCGACGAACACGAGCCTCCTTAGATTTTATATCCCCTTTCATCCTTTTGATCTCCCTGTCTTCCTCTTCGATCTTTCTCAAATGGACTGCCTTCCTGACCATAATTTTTTTCCACTCTTCTGTTAGTTCATCTATCTCTTTTTCCTTTTTTGCTATGGCGACCTCGATTTGAGGTGGCATTTTTTCAGGAGTAGACTTAGGGTTTGATGACGATGCCATTTGTGGATGAAATGAGAGAAGAGAAATCAAGAGAGAAAGCAATTCAAAGAAAGAAAGCAAGAGAGAAATCAAGAAAGAAAGCAAGAACAAGTGTGAATTGTGAATTGCATATTACTGATATTTATGGATGAAATCTCAAACATGCAAATGAATTTCAACCACAAATCGGTCTTCAAAGTACAATAATTGTGGAAAAAACAGTAAAAGCATGCAAGATTCGTCTAAGTACAGGACCAAAAGTGTAAATTTTCAGGGACCAAAACTGTAAATTTTCAGGGACCAAAACTGTAAATTTTGGTAGTTTTGGTCCATCGCGGGCCATCGCGGGCTGCGATCGCGGGCAGGGACCAAAAGTGGACCGCGGCCAAAGTTGAGGGGCTTCGCGGTGCATTTGGGGCCAAAATACGTGCCACGTCAGCCCTAGCCCGCGATCGCGGGATCCATCGCGGGTATTTTGGGTATTTTTGCAAAATTGAAAAAATTTAGGGTATTTCGGTAACAGTTGGTCAAACTTGGGGTATTTTAATTAATTTCCCTATATTATATACCACACATGCATATATCTTCATATATATTTAATATGTAATCTTTATATATATAAAAGGAAAACCTAATATATATGTGGTGGCACCATGAGATATGAGTATTCTCAAATGGTGGATTGTAGTTGAGTTATAGCTATCCCACATTGGTGAGGAGTTGAAATACTAGAACAAATATGTGTGTATAAAAAAGTTGGATGTGATGACTTTGTTTTCATTCTCATAGAGTTATCTTATTTTGGATAACCTTTATTTTGCATCATGAGATTATTCTCAAATGATAGATTGTGGTTGAGCTTTAGCTCTCCTACATTGGTGAAAAGTTGAAAATTTTGAATAAAGAGGTGTATAAAAAGGTGGATGTGATGCTTTTGTGTCCATTCTCATATGGTTGTCTTATTTTGGATGACCTTCTTTTTGCACCATGAAAATTGAGTATTCTCAAATGCTCAATTGTAGTTTACTTTTAGCTATTTCACATTGGTAACAAGTTGAAAAATAGAATAAAGATGTGTAAGAAATGTGAGTGTAATGCATTTGTGTCTATTCGTCGGTTTTAACACATAAGATTGTATTATTTTAGATGACATTTTTTACAAAAAATATCATCAATTATCTATATATATATATTAAAAAAAACAAAAGGTTATGAGATGACACCATGAGATATGAGTATTCTCAGGTGGTGAATTGTGTGGTTGAGTTATTGTTTATCCCACATTGGTGAAAAGTTGAAAAATTAAAATAAATATGTGAATAGAAAATGTGAATGTGGTACCTTTGTGCCCATCCATGATTCATAGGGCCATGATTCATAGATTGTTTTATTTTGGATGAATTTTTTGAAAAAACAAATAAAAATTATTATTGTATAAAAAATCAATCGATTAATATATCAATTAATAAAAATGTTAAAAACCAATAATTGAACTAAAGGTCATGATGTACACATTGTTGGGAAGTTAAAAAATTGAAATAATTAAATTTATAGATTAAAGAAGAAATAATAATCTATAATAATGTGGCAGTGTGAGATCTGTGTATTTCAAAATCTAGCATCGTGGTGGTGTTTTACTCACCCCACAATGATAAGTAATATAAGATTGGAGAATGAAAGTAATTATAAGATAACCTTTATTTTGCATCATGAGATTATTCTCAAATGATAGATTGTGGTTGAGCTTTAGCTCTCCCACATTGGTGAAAAGTTGAAAATTTTGAATAAAGAGGTGTATAAAAAGGTGGATGTGATGCTTTTGTGTCCATTCTCATATGGTTGTCTTATTTTGGATGACCTTCTTTTTGCATCATGAAAATTGAGTATTCTCAAATGCTCAATTGTAGTTACTTTTAGCTATTTCACATTGGTGACAAGTTGAAAAATAGAATAAAGATGTGTAAGAAAGGTGAGTGTAATGCATTTGTGTCTATTCGTCGGTTTTAACACATAAGATTGTATTATTTTAGATGACATTTTTTACAACAAATATCATCAATTATCAATATATATATATATATATATATATTAAAAAAACCAAAAGGTTATGAGATGACACCATGAGATATGAGTATTCTCAGTGGTGAATTGTGTGGTTGGGTTATTGTTTATCCCACATTGGTGAAAAGTTGAAAAATTAGAATAAAGATATGAATAAAAAATGTGAATGTGGTACCTTTGTGCCCATCCATGATCCATAGGGCCATGATTCATAGATTGTTTTATTTTGGATGAATTTTTTAAAAAACAAATAAAAATTATTATTATATAAAAAATCAATCGATTAATATATCAATTAATAAAAATGTTAAAAACCAATAATTGAACTAAAGGTCATGATGTACACATTGTTGGGAAGTTAAAAAATTGAAATAATTAAATTTATAGATTAAAGAAGAAATAATAATATATAATAATATGGCAGTGTGAGATCTGTGTATTTCAAAATCTAGCATTGTGGTGGTGTTTTACTCATCCCACAATGATAAGTAATATAAGATTGGAGAATGAAAGTAATTATAATAAACAAGGAGACTTGACTTTTGATTAATAAAAGGATTGCTTGGCTAGATATTCTTTATGGCTAACCTTATTTTTCTTAAAAAACTATTTATTTAAGTAAATAAATTGATAGATAAATGTATAGAAATCATTATATTTCATCAAATTATATAATATTATCAAATGTTGAACCGTGATGTTTTTTTATTATCTCACAAGTCACAAGAAGATGTAAGTATTATCAAATCTTGAATTAAGATGATGTTATCCACATTGATAGAAAGACGATAAATTTGGAAGAATTAGTGAGTATGTAAAGTAAATGGGAGTCTTATTTAATTATCCCACATCGACGGAAAGACAATAGATTTGGAAGAGGGTGTTAGTATATAAAAGCTGGAAGAGATGTCTTATTTGTTTATCCCACATCGGTGAAAAACGATAGATTTGAAAGAAGAGGTTAGTATATATAAAAGGTGAATGAGATGTCTTATTTGGTAAGTCCACATCTACAGATTGGTAACAAATTTAGAACAATAAGCAAGTAAAGAAAAATGTGGATAAGATGCTTTACAAGTTTAAAAGAGTTTGTGATAACTTATTTGGTTGTCTTTTTTTAGTCGACCTATTTTGCTAAAAATCAGTTTTTATTAAATATTAACCTTTATATAACTTAATTTATATAAAAAGAACAACCATTATTATGAGTCACTTTGTGAGATTTCAGTATTCTCAAAAGGCATAAGATTGAAGAATGAAGGTAATTATAAGAAATAAGGGATAATTTTGATAGTAAAAAATTTAGTTAGCTAAATATGTTTTAGCTCACGATTTGAATCCATAATAAATTAGCAAGAATGAAGGATCTCAAAGAGAAGGTCGATACTATATGAAAATGTACCACTTATGAAAATACATTATATTTTTAAAATTGTATCTCATTAAATATTAATGGAGAAACTACGTTTTATCTTAACTCAACTCGGTCAAGTACTTAAAATATTTATCGCTACCGCGTAACGCGCGAGATGGACACTAGTTTTTATTAAAGTCGTATATATGGATGATTAATAAGTAAATGACATGAGCTAGCTTCTAAAACAAGACACTTGACCAACTAATTTAAAAAAACAATGTATATATATATATATATATATATATATATATATATATAGAGAGAGAGAGAGAGAGAGAGAGAGAGAGGAAGATTCAAACAAGAATGCTAACTATTTAAAAGAGCAAAATTATAGTAATCATGTGCAAAATCACATGTGATTTACATTGACGGTAAAAAAATAAATGCGTTATCATCTGAACCCACCCCTATATATATATATATATATATATAGGGGGCATTCAAGAGAGAACTTTTAGAAAATGGTTCTTTGAAGAGAAAATAAAGTAATTAAAACGTATATTGTTTTGAGTAGTCATATATTATATACCACACATGCATATATCTTCATATATATGTAATATGTAATTTTTATTATATATATATAGAGAGAGAGTTAGGTTCAAACGAGAACACTAACTATTTAAAAGAGCACGATAATAGTAATCATGTGCAAAATCACATGTGATTTACATTGACGGTAAAAAAATAGATGCGTTCTCATCTGAACCCATCCCTATATATATATATATATATATGTTGTACAATTGCTAACATCTTATATACCAAACTAACCTTGCTTATACAAGGTGGTTTTGATGAGGATATAATTTCAGTCGCGGATTCAAATTTCAAAGTGAGTTGTCAACATAATGACACAGACGTGAGTTAAGAGAGGAATGATAAAAACCAAAATGACTGATTATATATAGAGAGAGCTATGATACCCTTTTACCTTTTTAAATAATTATATCAGCAGTTGATTTTTTTTCCGTACTTTGTACTTCTTGATGAATCGTTTTACTTATGAAATCTGAATAATGGAATTTAATTCCTATTCTACCCATTTTTTATCTACTCCACCATCACCACTACGGCCAAATAATATTATCATCATATAGGGATATTTTGGTATTTTTTATTTATTATATTTTAATTTAAAAACTACATTCTGTCAACAAAACATGGAGATCCTAATGCATTGAGAGATTCAATTCGAATTCTTGCCAACCAAATTCGTGGTAGAAAATTATAATCATTGAATTACATTCCAATTCTATCAAATGCTCTTTAAACTTTAAAAGATCCCTAATAACAGATGTAGTAAATTTGTTCAATAACCATAAATTCGGTTGTGACGTCACAATAGTCGTCGTCGTCGCATAGGCCTACAACGACGAAATATTGATCTTTAGCGACGACTTTTGTTGTCGCAAAGACTAGATTTGCTGTAGTGGACAAAAAAGAAAACATTAAAATATTGATGAAATCAAATGGTTTTTATAGCAGTCTTTATAATTTGGATAGTTGATAACATTTAAAAATCAAGTTATCAAATTAAAAATACATTACTCTTATTTATTGTATATAACATCCCAAAAAAAAAACTATTCAACCTATGCATATCCCACAATCATTCAAATATGAGTTAATGGGTCACTAGGATCACTTGAATTTGATCCCATTTTCTTTTCTTCTCTTCAATTATGTCCCAATGACCTTCAATTCATGCTTCCATCAAATATTATATCAATACGCAACTTTAATCACCCCAACTAAACATTTTATCAAGCCCAATTCATCATATTGTCCGAAAGCTAATGCATAACCACCTACTAGTGAACCCCTCATTATGCATGTGATGACTAATATTGATTCATAAATCAGTATATGCACCTTTAATCACCACATATAAACATCTTATGAAACCACATCCTTAAATCACTGGATGTCCCCTTAACAATAGCTTCTTCTCCGTCTTCTTTTAACTGTCCTGCTTCCTATTTAGTACCAAATCCTTTTATCCAAATCCATAAGGTTTGGTGTGTCTGTTGTGTTCTTGAAGTTAGAAAACAAATGGAGCAGCCTCAGTCGGTCGCTTCTCCAACGCACTGTTTTCAATCAAAAAAACACCATATGAATCTCGATCAAAGCAATTTAAGTATGAACTAATGAGATATTATTTCATTCTTTACCTATGTTTTCGTCTGCCATTGTAAGAGTAGGATGGTTTTTGTAGGTTCTTGTCGTTGAGTTTGAGGGGATTAGGGTTCATCTAATTAAAAACCATATCGTCCTTAATGGAGAGTTTTAAGGGATTTTGTTTCCATGAATTGGAGTTACCAAGAATACCAGGGGTGAATTGTGAAGATGAATTTCCCAAAATGCCCCTAGATTCACCAAAATTGACAAAAAAATGAGTTATGAATATATAAAAAATAATATTAAATACCCCTAATTACTATCAACCGTAGATCATAATATCAATGGATATGATTAGGGTTGTAAGGGTTGTTTCATTTGTGAGGGTTGTAGATTATACTACCTCTATGTGTGTGTGTGTGTGTGTTTGTATAGACAGAAATAATGAAATAAATTATATATATATATATATAGTGTTTGGTTCATGTGAGACCGACCTGTTTTTCGTGAGACCCATGAGACCATATTTTTACACTTGAAACTTCATAGCAAAACATTGTAAATGTAAAAAATAATCGAACATTCACAACAAAAACATTGTGAAGGTTGCCTTCACAGTGTTTTGCTGTGAAGTTTCAAGTGTAAAAATGTGGTTTCACGAAAACAGTTTGAGCATCCGGATGACGGTAGTGTGACCGGAGATATTTGGAGGGCATGGGTTGAGACGTTGAGTGCCGACTAAATTCATGCACATAATTTATTTTGAAATAAATTGTATCAGTTATTTCTTGTGTTTCGAATCCTCTTGTGGATTGAGTTACAAAATCTCAGTAAATGGTTAACACACACACAAGATTTTAAATCATGGTTTTGAACATGCATGAAAGTTGTTTTATTGCGAGAGTTGCAAACTCCGTTGGAACTTGCATTATTTTATCGATTGTTCGACGTTACTTTTGGATACAGTGATATCCATATTTTGATGTATTTAAGATGTTGGACAAGTAACTACGGCTTATGACTTTAACATTGGATCTCCTCCACATATGTTAAGGTTTGGACGGAAGGTTATCTTCCATTATGTCTATGTCGAGTTTTATTGAAAAAGCTTTATTTAATGCATGACTTATTGAGAAGTGTTGTTCATAGGGTGTTACAACAAAGAGAGAATTTTTGGGAATTTTGACATTTCAGTCATGATTTTGCTTTATGCAATTTGATTTTTGGAAGCGAAAGTTTTAGCTTCATTTGGTTGAGTCAAGGCAATTAAGCCCATGGAGTTTTACGAAGTTTCGTTTTACGACGTGTTGGGTCGTGTGAGTGCAATTTTGTAAGGTGCATACTTTAGTTATTGCGTGAGTTGATTTTGGATTATATTGGGCATTTTGACTCATTCAGGTTTTGTTGAGAAGTGTTATTTAAGCCGTAAGGCCACCAAATGGAACGTGTTAGCACGTTTTGTTGCAATTTATCTAATTGTACGAATTAATTTATACGTGGCATGAGTAATGCATGAAAGAATATGCAGATTGTATTTCTTAACGATTGGCTTTATGTGCTTCCGACTAGTTGACTATTTTATTGTCCTTTCTTGCAAACACATGGTATTGATCTAAGGGTGTGCATAAGTTGGTAGTCACTAACCCTCGAAGGCTTTGGTAAATGTATCGTGAATGAAAATGTTTTATAAATTCATTACATAATTGAGGGTCGTTTGGCCAAGATATGTTTTAATGTTGTGTGAATAATGCATGGTTTACACTACAAAACATTTTGAAAACACGAACGTGTGAGTCGTTGACCTTTGGTCAATTTTTGGGATTAATGGATATTTTGGAAAATGGTAAGCCTTTTTGGTTTTGGAGAAAGGTGTGTATTTCGAGTATTTTAATAAGTAAAATTCAAGCGTTGACATCTCCGCGTTTTATATTACAAGTGTAAACTTTGGAGTAAATGCTCCGTGATGGAGATTTTGGAAAATTATTTGTCCTAACCTAGAGTGCGTGGGATTGCGTAAACTTTTGGAACATTAATACACACTGTTTGTACGATTCGAAATTGAAGTCGATTTAAACCCTTTTGATGTCAACCAATTACAAACGCTTATTTTATCCCAAGCTTTGGGGAAAACACGTTAATGTGTGGGTATGGTCAAAAATGTTTTACTCTTATGTCATTACATGACTAGATGAGAATATTTGATTATTGATTTAAAGAATTTCATCTTTTGAAATTTGTTACGAATGATCTGATACATGTAATCTCGTTTCAAGAAAACCACTAAGAGAGTGTTACAAGCTTGCATACTTATTCCAAATTTGAATCTTCCTCTTGACTTTTAGTCGACATCTTTGAATGATGAAAACGTATTGAGTTTGTCTTTAAACTTAGAACTGACGCAGCTCACTTTATGTTTTTACCAAAGTACATTTATGGGATTGTTTCACCGATTGTGAAATAAACTGACGTGTGCGTACTCTAGTGGTAAATTTTGTTTCATGCTATTCATGATTTAAAAAGGAAATTTTTGGAATCGGGTGACATTGAAACCCTTTTTGAGGCACGTATAGACCTTTTGGTTGCACATTATTTAAAGTGGGAAATTACCTTACGTGTATGACATAGATCAATCCATGAAAATGTGATGGTGTGAGTCCTTTGGAAAAGAGGGTTTCCCAACCCAAGGTTTTATTTCGGGTTTTCATGGATTCAAAGTATTTATTGGCAAAGGTGTGTGTTGCTATGTTTAATGTCATTTTATGACTTTTTATGAACTATCTTTTGAGTCAGTTGAGCTTATTGCTCAGTATTGGATTTTATTAAGTCTTGGGGACATTTGTCCAGTTTTGATAGCTCAAGTTGAGTCTTGATCATGATTTACGTTATTGGGAAATTGCATGTTTGAATGCATCTGTTTACTGATTTGGGGTCGTGTATGTTATAGACCTTGTTTGCTATGGATCCATAGGCTTTTGAGTTTCCCCAGTTTACGAGACGATAGTTTCTCTTTTGTAGCACGGAATAGGCATCGGGTTCCATGATAAGTAGGGCGTGGGCCTATATGGTCGGGCGTCGTCTCATGGGCAGTAAGGTGTAATTCCGTATGTGCTTAGCACGGGATAGGCATCGGGTTCCATGATAAGTAAGACGTAGACCTAGATGGTCGGGCGTCGTCTCATGGGCAGTAAGGTGTAATCCCTAATGTGCTGTTGTGGATTTGGAATTTTGGAGTGACCCAATGTATAGACCTGGGGTGGTTGAAGTTAGGGGCTCTCTTTAGTCTCGCGGACAATAGATCTGGAGTGATTGAGCTCAATTTACAAGAGTAATCCACGTGAGTGTTTTTATTGCATAGTAGGTGACCCACTTTAGTGTTCCGTCACGTGCAATGTATACGGGTGTCCCCCGTCACCGAAAGGTGTTATTTTGGGTATTTGTGTTTATCCATGTTTTCGGTGACGTATCATATTTATGTGAAAGGTTTCTCCACGTTATAGGAGTTATGGGTTATGTTTTATCCATGTTTTGGAAGGTTTGGGAATAATGGCGAGTTGAATTATGAATTTAATCGTTTTGAGTATCAAATGCTATTTCACCTTTCACGTTGATTTTGGAAATGAGTCTATTTTGGAAATCATGTTATATTGAAGATTTCAGCATGGGATTTGTGTGAGTTGAAAAAGGGGTGATTTGCAATTAAAGTAAACTCTTTTGAAATCATGACTAAAACTACATCCCTCTCGATTTATGAATTTATATAGTCATGATAAAACTCTTGAACTCACTAGGCGTTAGCCTAACCCTTTTTATTTGTCGGCATGTGCAACAGGCTCAGGTTGGGAGTAGCTTTAGCTACACTGTGAAGTGGCGAGTGCTAGTAGAGTTCACGAGAGGTGACTTGATTAGTGAATCTTCCGCATTTATTTGGGACTAGCAACTTGTGTTGTGTTAAGTAACGTCCGTCTTAAGTTATTAGTTGTGGAAATTATGAAGTTTAAATTCCGAGGTATTTTCAGGAATGATTTGTAGAAATGATTTTATCTACTTTTGGTTATTTTATTGAAATTAAAGTTAGTTGCTCGTTCCAAATTTGAGGGTGTTATATCCTGAGACCTCGACCCAATTCGGACGACCTCCTCCTACTCCGGCGACCTCCTTTCACCGGTGGAGACCTCCTCCCACTCCGACGACCTCAACAAATTCTGGAGAGTTTATGATTTCCATTTATTTATTGACTATATGAAACTTTCAACTTCCATAAACTGGTTTTTCGAAATTTTTAAGTTCATAATCTGTTTGTTTGAGTTTCATAAACTGTTTTTTCGAAATTTCAAGTTTTATCAGCTGATTTTTTTGAAATAATCATGTATTTTTTGAAGTTTCGTATATTTTTCTACAATATGAATATTCATTTATTTAAGTTTCATATTGTAACACCCTAAAAATAGGGGTAAACAAAAACTTTCATAATATGAAAGAGCGGTACTTAATCATAAATGAGCCATCCCAAAAAGGGGAACTTTGAGTACATTGGTTTAAATTACGATTGTGTATAAGGATCGAGTTATAACAACCAACTAATCTGAATCCTAATGAGGAAATAAGATTACAAAAAGGTTGTCATTTCTAAACGTATAAATCTTCTATGGTTCGTATCCCAAAAGCATATCCCCGTGGCTCACACGCTCCGCCTAATCTTTCTTAACAACGGCTCCGCTAGAACCTGAGATCCAAAGCAACATTCAAACAAGTGTCAAGACAAGGCTTGGTGAGTAGTTCCAAAAGAAAACACATAGCAATTAATAGCATGATTAAATAAGAAACATTATTCGGTTTTCCACATGTACATTTGAAGTCAATGGAGGAGACCCATAACACCAAGAAGTTCCACCCAAAGAGTCGAGATACCTTAGTGTCATCCGCATAAAAGCGACACCAAAGGCCCGACACACCGGGGATACAACGAAGGCATTGCCCCATGGTGGCGAGGGTCTAGGCACATACCCGGAAGGTGGTGCCCAAGACTATGTCCTCCTAGTGAATACTTAACTTGATTCATTCAAAGCCCAAATTAGACACCAATCATGTCCATATGCTTAATCAATGCAAGAGCTTCCAATTGTAGTACATAAATCACCATCCAATAGCACATGCTCCACATATAAGGATGTACATAGGTCATGTAGGGTCATGCGTACCCAATAAGCCACATGGCTACATAGCTTAATCATTAATACATGCTTAATTGTTGATCCAAACCCTCAGTGATTTGATAATGACTCTCTGAGAAACACTTAGTGAAAATTGTAAGTAGACAATATGTATTAGAGTTTCACTATCGCTGATAAGTACTATGGCTTTACAGTAATGCTGATAGGAAACTCATGCTCTTTAATTTATACATTCAGCGAAACTGTTCATCAGCATGCCCTGAGCCTGTTCAGTCTTGTTGATGATCGTTGATAGTTTTAGTTGTTTACTTATGATCCCTGAAGACCAGTTTCACGTCAACAAATGTTCTACACTGAAGTCGAAGATCAAGCCAAAGAACCAGCGACAAGTCTACTAATGAACTGATGCGGATATCAGCGAAGCCAAGACCTGTCCACTCAACGTGAAGTTACAAGTAGAAAACTTCAGCGAGCGCTGAACTTTATCACTCGCAGATAAAGTACTGTTCAACGAACGCTGATCATGAAGTTTCCTCTACAAGTTACTTTTGTCTTATCCCCTTGCACGTCTCCGTACGAACTGTCAGAACGGACATCCCTTTTGTCCAGAATCGTACAACCAACTCTGATTCTACACTGTACATCATGCGGCTACTAAGGTTGTCTACAAAGGTCAAACCATGCAACCAATCAACTGCTGCCACGTGTAAAGTTGTACTGCTATGCATTAAACGCATGCAGTATATAAGAAGAACTCTACTTCAGAAATGAAACGCTCGGCCATTCTTCTTCTCTCTACTACTTAGTGTTAGAATATTAGTCTTTAATATTCTTATCTCCTTTCTGTCTTAATTCTAGTGCAAGAAACTTAGTGTTCTCATAACTTGTTTAGATTAGGTTTAATCCTTAATCTTGTTCCGCAACAAGTTGTAAATTGTTTGATAAATATCAATAAACAATTTAGAAAAGTAAAATCTGTGTGTTTGTATTCAACCCCCCCCCCCCCCCTTCTACAAACTTGTATAACCCTTTCGGGACCAACAAGTGGTATCAGAGCAGATTGTTTAATCTCATAAACAAGATCTTGCTTATACTAATCTTTTCTCTTCCTTACTATTTCTCATTATGACTACCAACACAAACACAAACTATATTGACAATGGTTCTCTTGCAAAACCCCCTAGATTTTCCAGAGATAACTTTAATCTATGGAAAAATAGGATGATACTCTTCTTAGAAGGTGTAGACCCTACTACGCCTTATTACATCGAAAACGGCCCATATATTCCTGTTAGAATTGGTCCTGAAGTTCCAGGCAATGCTACTAGAGCTGCCATTCCTGAAAGATTGGTTCCCAAGGAAATTCATATGTGGACTGATGAAGATAAGATGAAAGTGGCTATTGACACCAAAGCCAGATCCATTCTTTCTATGGCTCTTCCTTACGAAGTCTACCATTCCGTCATGAACCTGAAAACCTCCAAAGCCATGTGGGACACAATCTGTGTTCAATATGAAGGAACGTCTGAAGTCCAGGACTTAAGAAAGATCAACCTGGTAAGACAGTTCGAAAGCTTCATTTGTGGTAAGAATGAATCTCTATCTGAAGTACATCAACGCTTTAACTGCTTAATAATAGATTTAAAGACTGTTGGTAAGGAATATTCTAACTTTGAAGTTCTGACAAAGTTCTTAGAATGTTTACCTGAAAGCTGGGACAGTTATTCAATGTGTCTCAAGCTATCTAAGGATCTAAAATCTATGACTCTTTCTACCTTATATGGCACTATGCTCAATCATGAGCAATCGAGTCATCTTAAGAAAAATCTTGCAAAAGATTCCATAAGCACCCCAGTTGCTTTAATCTCAGAGTCACCTTCCACTCAGCAATCCACTGTCACTATCACTGAGTTGGAAACTAACTCTGAATGCTCATCAGATGCTGATTCTTCAGATCTTGATGAATCGATGGCTCTCCTATCTAATAAGTTCAGGAGATTCGCAAAAAAGAAAAATTTCAGAAAGAACAAACCTCTCGCACTCATTGACAAGCCTAGATCATCAACTCCTCTTGATAAGGCTACTGCTACTTGCTATAACTGTGAAAAGATAGGACATTTTGCTAGCGAGTGCAGGTCAAAGAAAGTTTCTAGACCCTCATCTTTCTCCAAGAAATCCTCTAACCCCAGGGCTAGAGATGACAAGTACAACAACCTGAAAGAAAAGTATGCAAAGCTGAAAGGCTTTAAGAAGAAAGGAAAAAGGCCTGATGGCTGACTTTGATTGGGCTGCTTCTGATGAAGAAGAATCATCTGACTCTGAATATGATGATGAGGCCAATCTCTGTCTCATGGCCAAAATTGAAGATGAGGAAGAAAATTCCGACATTCCCTCTACTTCAGCCTCTGCTACCAAGGTATCACCTTCTTTCTTTACACATATTTTAGATATTGATGAAGCTGATAGTCTTCGAAAGATCGATCTCCTGACTATGAGTTTATATGATGCCATGAATGGTAAAACTGTTATTGAAAATCAAAACCTTGATCTCGCTGAACAACTTAAAAATTGTCACCTTCAAATAGAAAAGCTTTCTAAAATTGAAGAGGATTTAAAAGATCAAGTTCATACAAATCAGCTAGTCAAAATCGAGCGCGAAGAAGCTATCGCTGCATTAAAAGCTGAAAAAGCTACTGTTGAAGGATGGTGTAAATCCTCAACAACGATCACTGAGATAATTAAGTCTCAGATTCCCCTGAGTGACAAACGTGGTCTTGGTTACAAAGCTGACGCTGAAAAACCAACCACTGATCATTCCATGCTTAAGTTTGGAATGTTCGTGTCCTCAATCCCTGACACTTCCTCATCTCAGTGTTCCTCTTCAAAAACTCCCATCCCTGAGGAAAAACCTACCTTAATCACTAAAGATAAAGGTAAATAAAAAGTTTTAAATCAAAAACCTCAGAAGGGTACCTTTGTACCAAAACTGAAGGCTTCTAAAGCTTCAGTGACTTATCCCTCTACTTCTAAGAACAAGATCCCTGGATTTATTCAGCGATCTACTCCTAGAATCAGAGTGGATATTATTGGTAAGAAATCCGAAGAACTGATTGTTCCTCCCATTTCCAATGCCAAAGGTATACTTGGTGCTAGCCCTGCTCATTTAAAAGTAAAGGGTAAGCATGCAAATGGTCCTAAAGCTACTTTTAGCTATAGGAAATGTTAACACTGTGGACTTACCGATCATATTGCTAGTAAGTGCCCCACAACCACCAAAGCTGAAAAATTAGCTAAGGTGAAGATTTCTGCCCCCAAGGCAAAGAAGACCACTGAGGTTAAGAAAGTAACCAAAGTGAAGACAAGTTCTGAAGCTGAATCTTCAAATGCTGCGAAGATTGTTGAACCTTCCACTTCCTCTACCACCACTGACATGTGTGGACCCATGGTTAAATGGGTGCCCAAGTCAAACTAATCTTCCTTTGTTTGCAGGTTCGGAAGGGTATATGGTATCTTGATAGCGGATGCTCTAGACACATGACCGGAAAGAAAAAACTGCTCACTGAATACAAGGAAGAGAAGGGTCCCTCAGTGACCTTCGGTGGAAATGGAAAAGGCTATACCCGAGGTTTTGGTGTACTCTCAAATGGTACAACAACCTTTGGAAGAGTTGCATATGTTGAAGGACTGAAGCATAATCTTCTAAGCATTAGTCAGCTATGTGACAAGGATAACAAAGTGATTTTCACTAAAGAATCCTGCTTTGTCCCTGACAAAAAGGAGAAGATAGCTCTCAGCGGTTATCGTCAGGAAAATGTTTATGTTATAAACGTGGACTCCACAACCACTGAGAACTCCTGTTTCTTCTCAAAAGCCACATCTGATGTCAACTGGCTATGGCACAAGAGTGTAACAACCCAAACTAAATTAAAGCATACATAGCATTAAAATTAAACAATTACAAAACTGGTCCATAAAATTTCATTGCATCTCGTCTACATAACTTAGGTTGGCGGAAACAACCTATACACAACTGAGAATATCTACCACTAAAAGTATGAGTGGCGCTGTCTCTATCTGCATCTGTCCTCTATCATGCTCTTGCTCACTTACTCGAGCCTCCTACTATCTGCTTACCTGAAAAGGTTTAGTTTGGAAAATGCGAGGGTTAGACCACGAGGTCTAGTGAGTCCCTCCTGACAGTTCTCAAAATCATTTTAAAACAGTTTATAATTTTCACATATAAACACTTTCACAACCTTTTCATATAAAATCATTCACGGAATAGGTCCGCCCCATAAAATCATTCACGGATAAAGGTCCGCCCCCTTCGTAAATTGGCACCCTGAAGTCACCCTAGGGTGACAACGAGTCAGTCTCATGCTGCCTTATGGGGCCACACTACCCCTGACATAAACGGGTCACACCTCCCGACATGAGCTGGCGGGCCACACCCCCCGACTTAGCCAATTTACACTCAAACAATGTATGCATACATCCCACATAAAACTTTAAACATCTTTCATGCAATTATAAGCATAATGATAAAACATGGCATTTCTCATCATATAATCATTTTAGGAAAACACTTTAAAAGCCACACGTTTTAGTTTAGAAAACTCACCTGGCTTGCTCGCTCCGACGCTTCACACTTACACTTCCGATCTCTAGGTAGACACCTATTAACCAGAAAAGTGCATCTGTAAGTTCAGGATCTTATCTTACAATCAATGTAGAAACCAGTAATTGAGAATTTGTATGATCAAGCCCAATTGTATTCAATGATGAACAGAATTACATATCTAAGAGAGAGAGAATCTCAAAGATTACAAAGAATGAATACAAAGTTATACGGGAAAAATCAATCAGTTAGCAACGAAGAGCTAACTACTATTTATACTGCAACGGACATCTTAAAGCTACAATACAAATAAGAAAGACTAATAAGAACATAACACGTGTCCTAATTAGTTTATAAAATACTAAGTAAAGTATCTCGTCATAAGTTCTGAACAGGTAGTTCAGAACTTCTGAACATTCTTCGGATAACGCATCTCAGATCTTCTGACTCCTTAACTCAGACATCTGACTTTTCTTCCCAGACTTCTGATTTCTCTTATCAATACTTCTGAGCTTTCACAGTCAGACCTCTGACTTCTCTACTCAGAACATCTGAGTCTTCTTATCAGATCTTCAACACTTGGTTTATTGACAAAACTTCAGATCTAACAGCATCACAATCTAATAATTTAAATTCAAGCCTTCTTCCGAAAGTACCCTCAATTATCTTATTTGGTGAGTCACGTTTCTAACCCAATTACTTACGTTCCGGACTTTACTTACCAACTCAAGTCATTAATTCAGGATTCCCTAAATCTTAAATTCCGAGATACCGGCCCAAGAAGGTAGTCCATACTTACTACCACAAGTGTTTGCCTTAAATCCCAACTTAGAAATTGTGGACTTAAGGTTCACTTAACAAATCTCAAATTTCCAAATAAACTAATCGGTCCATTATATAATCCATTATGTTTACCAACATTAGCCCTTTTATTACTACACATCATGAACCACGTGGCCTGCACTAAAATTTGACTCCAAATTGCTTTTGACAACAACATAGCACGTGGCCCAAACACTAAAACCATGCTAATAATTGAAAATCCTTGCTCTTGAATTTTAGTGTGGCCTACGGCCCAAAACCCCAAATCTGCAAACACCCGGATCGGTAAAACAAATACCGGGATTCGATTTATGGCACCCAATACCGGGAGTAAGAAACACCGAGGCTACATGAGACCGTGCCAGTAAATCGCATAAATAAATACACCGGGACTCACTCTAGCGGTACTTAGGATACCGGGATTGAAAACTACCGGGCTTATTCTCACAGTTCATCAAATTCTCATGACAGCAGGTGAAAATGGAGATGATGAGATTACCTGATAGAAAATCACTTTGTTGAATGAATCCCAACTAACCCTTTTCTTCCGTTTCACGATTGATGATCCTTTCTCTTCAAAATGCATAAGAGCTCCAAACCCCTTTTCCTCTCCTCTCAAATTGTTCAGCCGCCACCGCCGGCGACCACCACCGGCAGCCGACTGTCGGCGTTCCTTAGTCGAAACCTCCGGTCTCCTCCTTGTCGCCGGCGAACTGCAACAACCCGCGCCAATCTCCTTTTCCCCGTCTTGCCACCTCTTCTCTCGGTTCTCCCTTCTCGATGAGCAGCAACACACACACACACCCATAACTTCTTCTTTAACCTTCTCTTCTCTCCTCTCTCGATGTCTCTCTCTCTCTCTCTCGATGTCTCTCTCTCTCTCTCTCTCTCTCTCTCTCTCGTTGTCCCTCTCTCGCCGTCTCTTTCTCTCATCTTTCTCTCTATCTTTGGTTCTTCTCGGCGCCCCACAGAACCCACACACACACAACCACAAAACCCTAAAAGTTGTTTTCCTATTCTTCTAAAAAAACGACGCACGAAGATGAGGGAATTAATTTCCCAGTTTTTCATTCTTTACCCTCCTACTTTTCTCAGCAACCAATTTTACACCTTAGTTTTTTTTTTCTTTTTAATAAAAACACATTACTTATTTTGGGGTTATTACAATCTCCCCTCCTTAATGGAATTCCGTCCCGGAATTCACTCCAAAGATAATCGGCGAAATTAATTATCAAAGCTTAATTCTCAACTCTCGGAATAAATCTTTCTAATAACAAAACAATACCAACATACTTTCACGCCTTAGCTGCGCAATTCTGATGAAATTCACAATCTTTGCTTATAACAGGAAAATCCAATCAGCTTATATTTCATCTTCCAAACAAACCTAATAATTCAAGGGTCTTACGAACCTCGGGTCCAATATTCTTTCTATTAACAACAATGACCATAAAATCTGACAGCTATAGATATAAAGTCATCCCGACTTTCTTACTTGGATTTATCTTTAATGATTCCTTAACGATCAGTGTGTTAAACTCAATAACACTTTCCCACGAACTCTCGTAATCCATTTTATAAATCATAACATGTGAACAAAGGTTGTAAGCATCTCAACACTTACCACTCCCTAATTATCCTTATCTGCTTCACGACCACATTAACAATTTCCGAACTCAACTGCCTTTCTCGACTAGTGCAAAATAATCACTGATCCTTACCGCACAAAACAATACAATTTCCTTCTGTTTATCTCAAACAACCTTAACTTGACCAACGCATTTCAATTATAATTATCAACCTATTCCAATAGATAAACTCTAAATGAGACGCAGTTCCTTTCTTTCTATCAGCCATAAATTATCATATATAATAACTTAGCATCAACCTCTCGTTATGCGGGTATTCACAAAATCCATTAGTCAAAACTGATTCCTTAACTAACAACTCCCCCCGAGTACCCCAACAATTCAAAAAATTTAAAATAATTTAAAAAAATTACTTATTCCATCATACTGTCATCAACTTCTCTCTTTAACATATCAATTCTCCCTTATCAATTCTTAGTAAGAATCTCGGTAGTATTGTAACACGTCCAGTAATAACGAATAAATGTCATTACTTAACACATCTATAAAATTTAATCAACCAATCAAAGGCTTATACATCTATCATGACGTTTCAAATCAACTAATGATCATACTACCACTCCGACCCATAATCATCCTCATGTCATAACCAAATTTCCAACTGTTTCCTTCTAGGATCATTCCCTCACACATAAGAAACAACTCATGCTCTTTAGAGGTTAGCATTTACTATAACACAATTTGACTAACACACTCTTCATCCTCTTTAAACTTCCAATGATCCCAACATATACCTACTTAGAGACTCTTACAACCAAAACACTTGGTTTCTCCTTTGGGTAATCACTCCCTTCTGCCCCGACATTCTATTCTGACACAAGACAAATCACAACGCCAACTTACCAACCACGTGCTCCAACAACTTGATTAACCAATTGTACACCTCACTCGGAACCCCCGAAAAGGCTTCCATCTTATACTTCCTCTCCCTATCGTCACACTACTACAACACTGACTGGCACATCTATCTAGGCAATTGTTGCCACTACTCGACCGTACATTCTCCACCCATAACATCTCGCTGCAGACCAGGTCTCCCATGGTCATTCGTGCACAACTCAAACTTACTCTCATGTTCTCCCGCATTAATAACCGAGTCTATCTCGCTACTTTATCTCTCCCCAACTCTAGTTGAACCACACCCACGAATTTCTGATTAACTCTAACATACTCGTTTCTTGCTAGCTCTTAGCGATCCCAAACCATTGCATAAACAGGGCACATTCCCTCACAGAAAGACATAATCTATACACTTACTTTGTTCATACTAAATACTACATCCTTAACGAACCATCCACCTCCTAAGTAAAACGCTTATCTAAAGCAGCGGTCTTTCACTAGATTGACACCCCTACAGGGTGGTCCTTCAACTTTCAACCTTCTGATTTTAGTCTTCGACCTCATACACTTTACACAACTACCGACTCCGACGTCAAAAGATGACCTGTTGATACTTCCTTAACTTATTTTTCAACAAGAGTCCCTTACGGAACCTAATCCTTCTGACATATCATTATCGAATTTACATTTCGTCTTCCTCATTTCGAACTCACTCAAGCAACGTCAATATTACAAGATCACCTTTAAACTCTTATTCGACGTCGAGGATATTTCATCCCTACTTCATCCCACAACTCTTGACGAGTTGCTAATACTAACACCTTGATGACTTCCAGTCTTTCCTCCGGACACAACCGTTCTTCGGCAACTGTATTTCCAGATACCGACCAAGGGTACAGACCCTCATACAACCGACACTAAAATCCGTTGTTCACCTCTTCCCTTGAACACAAATACCAAAGCTATAAACGTTATTCCCTGGTTTGTCTAGCACCTCTCCACTCCAGGAGTTCTACCTTAGCTTAAAATGTAGTACTCTACGACCTAGTGAGTTCATAGCCTTCATGCATGACAACGCGATATATAAGTCATTTCACACTTTTTATTATTTTGAAGAAACAACGCCTGAAAACAACTTGGGTACACACGACCCCAACATTCTCATAACTCCAATGCCCTACACAACGATCTCGAGAATCGTTTGCATGCAACTCCCCGTAAAACTTAATCTTACTCCACCAAAATATGTTGTTACGACAGAAATATATTGGGTGAAAATCTTCTCATATGACAAAAATCCCGAAAGGAATTACCGACACGAAGTAAACAAGTCGGTTCTCACACTCATTTATTTAACTTCAACATATCAATACTCATTTTGGTTATAAAAGTTTTGCATTCAAACGTTTTCTTGACTTTTGCAACAATTTAACTTATCATGAAAAGAGTGGAATATTTTGCAAATCGTAAACCTCAAGACTTCATTGTGCAATGTAAATGGATTTGCATTTTTCTTTAAACATACGCTTGCATACGCCGACTCATTTTTGATCAAATTTGAAATTTACACATTTACTTTACTTATGAAAAATTTCATGTACCATGTACGAACTCAATGCACGAAACTTTACTTGCAATTGAAGGCTACTCACTCAAACAAGGTCAATCGCTCTACTCACGTAACTTATCATTGACACTCTACTTCCGACCAGAGATCGCCCTCTCGGCCTTGCAACAACTTGCTATACATACATTCAACGGTCCACTTACTCGACCATTTCATACTATTTTCGTTTTGATCGACTATCTCACTTTCCACTTCTACATGGTTTCATTTCACTATAGGTATCTTATTTCACTTACTCTGTCATTGAAAAGCTCTATCAAGAATTCAGAGCTCCATTGACACTTTCAAGATTTTGATACAATCCTTTCTTACCATCCCGACTGATCTATCCCATGATTTCTAGAACTGTGACTCTTCCGACACAGGAGCCCTACTCAACCTCAAACATTTATCCTTTCCAAAACCGCATAGAGCTACCTCTAAACGACTCATAACATTCTTTACAACATTCCTTCTTTACAACGTATACATACGTCACATCATAACTGATCTTTTACCATATCTACCCGACAATGGGTCTCAATCTACTTCTCAGGGATCTTACTAACATCTAAAGTACTGGCACGCGACATAACACTAGCTTTTGACTACCACTTCGGAATAATAAGGCAGGTTAAGCATATATATGTACCTGTAAGTTCGTAATTACACTGGCCAGGTGGAATTTCAAACTTACCTTACATGACAGTCCTCAGTACCCTATTAGTCCTATCTCTATAATAGTGTCCTCCTAACGCATTTCCTGATTCTCAGTTGTGATTTCTACTCCCAAAGTTTAAGTTTAGGCCCTTCCGGTCACCTAAATCCCTTAAACTATGGCTCTGATACCAACTGTAACAACCCAAACTAAATTAAAGCATACATAGCATTAAAATTAAACAATTACAAAACTGGTCCATAAAATTTCATTGCATCTCGTCTACATAACTTAGGTTGGCGGAAACAACCTATACACAACTGAGAATATCTACCACTAAAAGTATGAGTGGCGCTGTCTCTATCTGCATCTGTCCTCTATCATGCTCTTGCTCACTTACCTGAGCCTCCTACTATCTGCTTACCTGAAAAGGTTTAGTTTGGAAAATTTGAGGGTTAGACCACGAGGTCTAGTGAGCCCCTCCTGACAGTTCTCAAAATCATTTTAAAACAGTTTATAATTTTCACATATAAACACTTTCACAACCTTTTCATATAAAATCATTCACGGAATAGGTTCGCCCCATAAAATCATTCACGGATAAAGGTCCGCCCCCTTCGTAAATTGGCACCCTGAAGTCACCCTAGGGTGACAACGAGTCAGTCTCATGCTGCTCTATGGGGCCACACTACCCCTGACATAAACGGGTCACACCTCCCGACATGAGCTGGCGGGCCACACCCCCCGACTTAGCCAATTTACACTCAAACAATGTATGCATACATCCCACATAAAACTTTAAACATCTTTCATGCAATTATAAGCATAATGATAAAACATGGCATTTATCATCATATAATCATTTTAGGAAAACACTTTAAAAGCCACACGTTTTAGTTTAGAAAACTCACCTGGCTTGCTCGCTCCGAAGTTTCACACTTACACTTCCGATCTCTAGGTAGACACCTATTAACCAGAAAATGTGCATCACAATCTAATAATTTAAATTCAAGCCTTCTTCCGAAAGTACCCTCAATTATCTTATTTGGTGAGTCACGTTTCTAACCCAATTACTTACGTTCCGGACTTTACTTACCAACTCAAGTCATTAATTCAGGATTCCCTAAATCTTAAATTCCGAGATACCGTGTAACACCCGGAAAATCCTCGTAAGTAATAGTAGGTCTAATATTTCGTAATATTTTGACTTTTCAGATTATGATTGATATCCTAAGTAATACCTGTGACTTTTACTTGTTATTTGATAATTCCCTATAGGAATCAGTAAGTTTATTTCTTAAGAAAACTTATGAAAAATAGATGATGAAGTGGAATAGTAGATTTTATGGATTAGTTGGATGGGTATTTTGAATACGAGCCTAACAGTACTTTCCGGGGTAAAAACGGGGTTCTAACGAAGAAGTTACGGCCAAATTAGTATAAGTTGGAAGATTTGGCAAATAGAAGCCGGCGCCAATGGAGTGGCGCCGATCCATAGGCGCCGACGACTGGTGCCAATTACCTGACGTGCCAAATAGAGGGTTAAACCCACCCCTTAGTCATTACTCATCTCACTTTTCACTTAGAACTCTCAAAATCGAAATTTAGCTCTGCTCCTCATCTTGCAAACGATTTCTTCATAAAACCTAAGGTAATTTCATCTCTTAATCCTAATCTTATCCAAGTAAGTGTTATATGAATCTTAACAATTAAACTTCAAATAGGGCTTGCAATATTCATCTTCTTCTTGGAGCAATTAGGTTCAAGTATTCAAGTTAGGGTGTTAGCAATTGAAGAATTAAAGGTGAGTAACTTGTAATTAATTGTTTGTATTACATTTATATACTATTCCTCATCTTAATTTTGGTATAGTTAATGGGAAATCTTGAATAATATGCTCTTAATGGTTAAGAGAGAAATAAGAGGAGTTCAAGTAAGTTAATGTGGCTTAATTGTGTTTATTACTTTGCATGCCATAATAAATGTTGATGTTAAGAGTTTGGTTGGATTATATATCCATAGTATGTGATATTGAGATGATGACTTAATAGATGTCTTAATGATGAATTGATGGCTTAATGGTCCAAATGGATTTATTCTTGAAATGTAAACATGGTGGTTTATTGTTGAATTCTTATGGAATGTGAATTAATACATGTGGATGTATGTGAAATACATGGAAGTAGTATGGATTATGATAAATGGTTGGACCATTGCTAAAGTGCTTAATATGCTTTGAATCTTATTTGGAGTAACATATTTGGTATTCACTTAATTGGAGGAGCACCTAGTATGCATTGGAAGATATATTCATACATACCGTGGGGTAAGTGTATTTCGTTCATACCTTCGGATACCGTGGGGTTTTCCGTTGTGTTATGCCTTGTGACAATGCCGTGGGGTATCGATCAAGGTATATCTTCGATTTTGATGTAACTGGGTAGCGATATGGACCTTCTCCATGGAATCCAATTTGTGAGTGTATCGAATTGTTCTTCCTACATGTTATGATTATAACCTATGTATTATGTGTAAACCTCACTTAGGCTTTAAAAGCCTAACACTTGCTATGTGTTTAATGTGTTACAGATATTAGTGGTTCCGGACACAAGAAGGTTTAGAACGGGTGTGAGCTTGGGATTGATGTTGAAAGGTTAAAGAATTGGAAGATTGACATTAGAACTTCCCAACACTCTTTTGATCTTGGATTGCTATAGTATTGGGCAAACAAGCTAGTAGTCTTTTAGTAGTGGTACATTAACTAAATATTTATATTAATGGTTTTTGTAATGATGTTATGTACACTTTTACTTTAGCAATGTGTACCACTCTTCCGTTTTATGGAAGTTTTTGTTAACCCCTATTAGAGCTTTAGTTTAAGTGAACTAGGTATGACTATAGTATGCCTAGACTTAAGCTGAGGATAATAAGATCGAAACATGTTTGAATGGGTAGATATCATAGGATGGGAGAGTGTTAGAAATTGTGGAAATACAATTGTCGAAAATTATAATGATGGTAATAAGAATACTTGTATATTACATGTTCATAATTTCATCTAGCTAATGTTATTATGAATATGTTGATTATGTAAGTGTACTTGATCTCTATTATTATGGTAACTGATAAGTGTATTAGTACACAAAATTAGTCTGATTCTTACCTCATTCTCGTGTGCTTAATAGACTGAAATGGTAAATACTCGAAGTCATGTGCAGCAACCGCGTGATGGTCAGTCAGCATCTGAATCTACTGCTGACCAACCTGAAAATCGAGCAACAGCTAGACATTCTCCGAGACCACGTATTTTAGGCGGAGGAGCAGAAAATGTATCGAGACTTAACATTGGTACATCGAACCCAGTAGCGGAAGAAGATGCGCTTGAAACTCGGTTGAGGAATAGTATGCTCCGAGCTATGGAATCTGCTATGACTCAACAACAGGAGCGAATTATGAAGATGTTGGATGATAGAGATAATAGCATTCGACAACGCGAGACAATGGCAGAAAATGCTTTGAATGGGCAAGGTAATTTGGAAAATACTTTGAATACGGAAACAGATACGACTATTCGGGAAGGAAGAAAGGAACGGAGATGTACATACAAGACGTTTTTGGGATGTAGACCTCCAGAGTTTGCAGGAACTACTGATCCCACTAAATGTATGAATTGGATTCGAGAAGTCGAGATGTCTTTTGAAGCAAGTGAATGTGAAGACTCTCAGAAAGTTAAATTTGCATCTCATCTCCTTAAGGGTGAAGCTCTTACATGGTGGAACCTTACGCGATCATCAATCGCACCGGCATTGTTGGCCAAGTTCACATGGGCAGCTTTCAAAAAGAAAATTCTTGAAAAGTATTGTAGTGAGCGGGCACTAGACAAGATTGAAGATGAGTTCCGCGGGATGAAGAAAGGAGATATGTCAGTTATGGAATACTCAAGATTGTTTCTGGAGAAGTTAAATCTGGTAGAACACTTAGCCCCTGATGAGAAAACAAAGATAAAGACATATCAAAGGGGATTACCGGCTAGTATGAAGACTGCTTTAAGAAATGCTAAGGTTTCAACCATACAAGAGGCAATTGAAGAAACCTTGCGGATAGAAGATGATTTGGTTCAAGGAAAGTTGGAAAGTGGACCAACAAGTGAGAAAAGGAAATGGGAAGAGTCATCTGGAAATTTTCGTCAGCAAAGGCCATTCTCGGGGAATGAAGTTGGAGATAATCGTAACGAGGCTAGATGGTGTAATCGATGCAGGAAATCTCATGTGGGTCCGTGTAACACTCGTCAGTATCAGGGTCCTCTAACTTGTAGTAAATGTGGAAAAGTCGGGAACTTAATGCAGGATTGTTCAATAAAAGGGGTAATTTGTTTTGAATGCCGTGAGCCGGGTCACGTGAAGAGAGATTGCCTAAGGTTGAAGACAGGCGGACCTGGGAAACCCAAGTCAGAACCACCGAAGGCAACGGGAAGGGCATTTCAAATGTCGACTGACGAGGCTAGAAGTTCAAAGGATGTGGTGTCGGGTATTTTTTTTTTTCTAAACTCCGTACCTGCGCGTGTTTTATTTGATTTTGGTGCAAGTTATTCATTCGTGTCATTATCATTTGTTCAAAAGTTGAGTTTTCCTGTTAGTCAGTTAGATGAAGCTTTGTTAGTAGAAATAGCTATGGTGAAAATGTTGTGGTAAGAGATATATTACTAAGATGTCCGCTAGAGATAGAAGGAAAGAATTTTCCAATAGATTTAATGCCAATTTTGATTGAGGATTTTGATGTAGTGGTTGGGATGGATTGGTTAGCAGAAATTCAAGCGGAAAATTGTGTGTGCTAAGAAGCTAATTCGTATACCATCTTCTGACGGAAACCCTATTGTTATATATGGGGATCGGAGGAAGGGAGAAATGGCGTTTATGACTATGTTGAAGGCGCGAAAATGTGTACACAAAGATTGTAAGGCATTCTTGGCATATGTGATTAATGCTAAGATGGAAAAGAAGAAAGATGGTTCAATGCGTATGTGTATAGATTATAGAGAGTTGAACAAGGTAACTGTGAAGAACAAATATCCACATTTGTTTTCTTAAATCTAAGATTTCGAGGACGAAATCTATTTCAAGTGGGGGAGAATTGTAACACCCGGAAAATCCTCGTAAGTAATAGTAGGTCTAATATTTCGTAATATTTTGACTTTTCAGATTATGATTGATATCCTAAGTAATACCTGTGACTTTTACTTGTTATTTGATAATTCCCTATAGGAATCAGTAAGTTTATTTCTTAAGAAAACTTATGAAAAATAGATGATGAAGTGGAATAGTAGATTTTATGGATTAGTTGGATGGGTATTTTGAATACGAGCCTAACGGTACTTTCTGGGGTAAAAACGGGGTTCTAACGAAGAAGTTACGGCCAAATTAGTAGAAGTTGGAAGATTTGGCAAACAGAAGCTGGCGCCAATGGAGTGGCGCCGATCCATCGGCGCCGACGACTGGCGCCAATTACCTGACGTGCCAAATAGAGGGTTAAACCCACCCCTTAGTCATTACTCATCTCACTTTTCACTTAGAACTCTCAAAATCGAAATTTAGCTCTGCTCCTCATCTTGCAAACGATTTCTTCATAAAACCTAAGGTAATTTCATCTCTTAATCCTAATCTTATCCAAGTAAGTGTTATATGAATCTTAACAATTAAACTTCAAATAGGGCTTGCAATATTCATCTTCTTCTTGGAGCAATTAGGTTCAAGTATTCAAGTTAGGGTGTTAGCAATTGAAGAATTAAAGGTGAGTAACTTGTAATTAATTGTTTGTATTACATTTATATACTATTCCTCATCTTAATTTTGGTATAGTTAATGGGAAATCTTGAATAATATGCTCTTAATGGTTAAGAGAGAAATAAGAGGAGTTCAAGTAAGTTAATGTGGCTTAATTGTGTTTATTACTTTGCATGCCATAATAAATGTTGATGTTAAGAGTTTGGTTGGATTATATATCCATAGTATGTGATATTGAGATGATGACTTAATAGATGTCTTAATGATGAATTGATGGCTTAATGGTCCAAATGGATTTATTCTTGAAATGTAAACATGGTGGTTTATTGTTGAATTCTTATGGAATGTGAATTAATACATGTGGATGTATGTGAAATACATGGAAGTAGTATGGATTATGATAAATGGTTGGACCATTGCTAAAGTGCTTAATATGCTTTGAATCTTATTTGGAGTAACATATTTGGTATTCACTTAATTGGAGGAGCACCTAGTATGCATTGGAAGATATATTCATACATACCGTGGGGTAAGTGTATTTCGTTCATACCTTCGGATACCGTGGGGTTTTCCGTTGTGTTATGCCTTGTGACAATGCCGTGGGGTATCGATCAAGGTATATCTTCGATTTTGATGTAACTGGGTAGCGATATGGACCTTCTCCATGGAATCCAATTTGTGAATGTATCGAATTGTTCTTCCTACATGTTATGATTATAACCTATGTATTATGTGTAAACCTCACTTAGGCTTTAAAAGCCTAACACTTGCTATGTGTTTGATGTGTTACAGATATTAGTGGTTCCGGACACAAGAAGGTTTAGAACGGGTGTGAGCTTGGGATTGATGTTGAAAGGTTAAAGAATTGGAAGATTGACATTAGAACTTCCCAACACTCTTTTGATCTTGGATTGCTATAGTATTGGGCAAACAAGCTAGTAGTCTTTTAGTAGTGGTACATTAACTAAATATTTATATTAATGGTTTTTGTAATGATGTTATGTACACTTTCACTTTAGCAATGTGTACCACTCTTCCGTTTTATGGAAGTTTTTGTTAACCCCTATTTTGGGGTGTTACATACCGGCCCAAGACGGTAGTCCATACTTACTACCACAAGTGTTTGCCTTAAATCCCAACTTAGAAATTGTGGACTTAAGGTTCACTTAACAAATCTCAAATTTCCAAATAAACTAATCGGTCCATTATATAATCCATTATGTTTACCAACATTAGCCCTTTTATTACTACACATCATGAACCACGTGGCATGCACTAAAATTTGACTCCAAATTGCTTTTGACAACAACATAGCACGTGGCCCAAACACTAAAACCATGCTAATAATTGAAAATCCTTGCTCTTGAATTTTAGTGTGGCCTACGGCCCAAAACCCCAAGTCTGCAAACACCCGGATCGATAAAACAAATACCGGGATTCGATTTATGCCACCCAATACCGGGAGTAAGAAACACCGGGGCTACATGAGACCGTGCCGGTAAATCGCATAAATAAATACACCGGGACTCACTCTAGCGGTACTTAGGATACCAGGATTGAAAACTACCGGGCTTATTCTCACAGTTCATCAAATTCTCATGACAGCAGGTGAAAATGGAGATGATGAGATTACCTGATAGAAAATCACTTTGTTAAATGAATCCCAACTAACCCTTTTCTTACGTTTCACGATTGATGATCCTTTCTCTTCAAAATGCATAAGAGCTCCAAACCCCTTTTCCTCTCCTCTCAAAATGTTCAGCCGCCACCGCCGGCGACCACCATCGGCAGCCGACTGCCGGCGTTCCTTAGTCGAAACCTCCGGTCTCCTCCTTGTCGCCGGCGAAATGCAACAACCCGCGCCAATCTCTTTTTCCCCGTCTTGCCACCTCTTCTCTCGGTTCTCCCTTCTCGATGAGCAGCAACACACACACACCCATAGCTTCTTCCATAACCTTCTCTTCTCTCCTCTCTCGATCTCTCTCTCTCTCTCTCTCTCGCTGTCCCTCTCTCGCCGTCTCTTTCTCTCCTCTTTTTCTCTCTCTCTCTGGTTCTTCTCGGCGCCCCACAGAACCCACACACACACAACCACAACACCCTAAAAGTTGTTATCCTATTCTTCTAAAAAAACGGCGCACGAAGAGGAGGGAATTAATTTCCCAGTTTTTCATTCTTTACCCTCCTACTTTTCTCAGCAACCAATTTTACACCTTAGTTTTTTTTTTCTTTTTAATAAAAACACATTACTTATTTTGGGGTTATTACAAAGAGGCTCTCTCATCTCAACTTCAAGACACTGAATACTCTTTCTTCTAAAGAGTTAGTCACTGGTCTACCTCATCACTCATACGCCAAGGAGTCCTTATGTTCAGCGTGTGAGAAAGGGAAACAAACCAAAGCAAGCTTCAAATCTAAGCAAGTTTCCTCAGTGTCATCTCCTCTACAACTTCTCCATATGGATTTGTTTGGCCCTGTTAACAAACAATCCATCGCTGGAAAGAAATACACACTGGTCATAGTTGATGAATTCTCTCGCTATACCTGGGTAATGTTTCTCCGTTCTAAGAGTGACACCCCTGAAGAACTCATCACTTTTGTCAGGAAAATGGAAGTCCTGAACAACATGACCGTTCGCTCAATAAGGAGTAATCATGGGACTGAATTCAAAAACAGTTCTCTTGATTCCTTCTTTGTAAGTAAGGGTATTTCTCACAACTTTTCATCAGTGAGAACACCGCAGCAAAATGGAGTCGCTGAAAGAAGAAATCGAACTATCATCGAAGCTGCACGTTCAATGCTCAGCGATTCTCACCTACTTACTCAGTTTTGGGCAGAAGCCGTCAACACTGCTTTTTTTACTCAAAACAGGTCCCTGATTGTCAAAAGATTCAAGAAGACAGCCTATGAACTCTTCCATGGGAGAAAGCCTTCAATTAGCTTTCTTCACATCTTTGGATGCCAGTGTTTCATACTGAACAACAGAGATGCCCTTGGAAAGTTTGATCCTAAGGCTGATGATGGAATCTTTCTTGGATATTCTTCAATCTCTAAAGCCTTCAGAGTCTTCAATCGAAGATGACAAACTGTTGAAGAAACTATCCACGTCACCTTTGACGAATCCCGTTCAGCGAACTCTAGACCTTCTGCTGATACTGAAGAACAGAATCAATGGATGTTTTCTCATCTTGGTGATTCAGAAGACATTCCCACTCCTCCATCTCATACTCATCCCGCTGAAGATGATGACCCTACCATCATCCCAAGCATGCAGACAAGTGAAGCTGAAACATCATGGGTCTCAGTTGTTCCTCTAAACACTATGCCTGCCTCTGAACCATCTATCTCAGATATACCATCAACTTCTCAGCAATCAGTGAATGAAATGACTTCTGCACCTTTTCCTCTCTTAGCTGATATACCAGAAGTTGCTGAAGCCTCATCTTCAGCTCCTCAAGTTCAGGTTGAGTCAGCGACTTATGCTCCGGCTCAACGATGGACTATAAATCACCCTATTGAACAAATTCTTGGTGATCCAAACTCTGGTGTTCAGACTCGACGAAGTGCAGGTAATATTTGTTTATTTGTTAACTTTATTTCTCTGATTGAACCAAAGAAAACAGATGATGCCCTCCAAGATCCGAACTGGGTCAACGCTATGCAAGAAGAGCTGACTGAATTTGAAAGAAACAAAGTTTGGAAGCTTGTTCCTCGTCCATCTGACAAGTCAGTGATAGGCACTAAATGGGTCTATCGAAACAAGTTGGATGAACATGGAACTATAACCCGCAACAAGGCTCGACTTGTTGCTCAGGGATACAGACAAGAAGAAGATATAGATTATGACGAAACCTTTGCTCCAGTGGCAAGACTAGAAGCCATTCGTCTATTCTTAGCTTATACTGTACACAAAGACTTCAAAGTTTATCAAATGGATGTTAAGTCAGCATTCCTAAATGGAAAGCTGAATGAAGAAGTCTACGTGGAACAACCTCCAGGATTCTCAGATCCTAAGCATCCAGGTTATGTTTATAAACTGGATAAGGTACTCTATGGCTTAAAGCAAGCTCCTCGTGCATGGTATGACACTCTCTCTACTTATCTCCATATTGAAAAATTTGAGCGTGGTCAAATTGATAAAACTCTATTTTTCAGGAAAGTAAAAGGTCATATTATTCTTGTTCAAATATATGTCGATGATATTATATTTGGTTCTACTAACCCTGACCTTTGTACTCGTTTCGCTGATAGAATGAAAGCTGAATATAAAATGAGTATGATGGGTGAGCTAACATATTTCCTTGGTCTTCAAATCAAACAAAATAAAAAAAAGAACTTTCATTAATCAGTGAAAGTATGTTAAAGATATGCTGAAGAAATTTGATTTAACTCAGAGTTCAGCTATGAAAACCCCTATGGCACCGCCACTGATACTAAACAAGGATCCTTCTGGAAAACTGTTAATGTCACAGCGTATCGTGGGATGATCGGCTCTCTCCTGTATCTTACAGCTAGCCGACCTGATATTATGTATGCAACCTGTTGGTGTGCACGATATCATGCTGAACCTAAGGAATCTCATTTGATCGCTGTAAAGCGAATCTTTCATTACCTTAAGGGTACTCCTAACCTAGGTCTTTGGTATCCCAAAGACTCAGGGTTTGATCTAATCGCCTATTCAGATAGTGATTTTGCAAGTTGAAAATTGGATAGGAAAAGCACCACAGAAGGCTGTCAGCTCTTGGGTGGAAAGCTGGTGAGTTGGACAAGTAAGAAGCAAAACTCAGTGTCCACCTCAACCACTGAGGCTGAGTACGTAGCCGCTGGAAGCTGTTGTTCTCAAGTCTTATGGATGTTAAATCAACTACTGGACTATGACCTTCAGCTCTCAAAGATTCCAATCTATTGCGACAGCACAAGTGCCATCGCTATAGCAAACAATCTAGTGCTACACTCAAAGACCAAACACATCGAAATCAAGTATCATTTTATCAGAGATCATGTGATGAATGGTGATATAGAACTTCATTTTATCCCAACTGACTTTCAGTTAGCTGATCTGTTCACCAAACCTCTTGATGAGACAAGATTTAACTTTCTCATCAGCAAGCTTGGAATACTGAACTTAGAAGAGTAAAATCTTCAGCGGTTCACATTTGATCAGGGATAAAACAAACTTGTATAACCCATACTTATCACCTACTCTTTGAACAAAATTGATTCGCTGATATCAAGGTATGTTCTCTCTTGCTCGCTGACGTTCGCCTAGAACTGAAAGATTTCAAAACAAATTGCATCGCTGAATATCTCTTCCTTTCAGTGATACTTTTGAAATTTCTAAATCTAACACTGATATTTCTGATTCAGTGCTTCATGTTTTCAAAAATATCCCTGAGTTTTTTTTCAAAACCTCAGAGACATCCTAAAATATGAAAGGACGTTTATGACGTCATCACAACGGATAAGTCATGGCACGTTTTCTCTGACACGTTCGCCTGTTTCGACTTCCTTGTCCAATCAAATTCAAGGGACGTGTCCGCGTCATCATGAAAAACTTTCTCGCTCATTGTTTTCTCTCTCTACTCTCACTATATAAACCCTTTGAGTTTATATTTTTACCTTTACGCGAACATTATCTCCTTCAAGCAAGAAATATCTGTTGCATTCAAACCATTTTCTTCAAGAACTGTTCATCTTCGTCTTCAACAACTAATGTTAATATTCTTATTATTTACCTTTTGTTAAACTTGTTTCTGATCTCATTCTTGTTTTTAACAGATCAAACAAAAGAACGTTTTTAAAATGAAATCATTTTCTTTTCATGATTTTATGAATATAATCTTCATGGTTGTTCTTCAAGTTTAAAACAAAAATCTTAAACTTGTTCTTCATATGTTTTTCCAGAATCCTTACTTTAAAAGAAAACTGGAAAATAAGGCATTCACTAGTTTTGAATCTTTGCCAAAACTAGAAAAACCCTAATTTCTACTATACCCTAAAACCCTTATTTTGGATATTTTATTCATTTTAAGATCTTCTGTTCCTATTCTTATATTATAAACAGAAATGGCATCTACTACTGAAGCTCCTACCTCTAAGTCTCCTACTGCTGCTGAGAAAGTGATTCTCACAAAAGCTCCTCAGGTTAAGTTCAAACTTGAGCAAGTTACCTTCCAACACAACAACCCATATGCTCTCTTCGATTTCCCTCAGAAGAAGCAGGTCACACATCTTGATGATGCTGTGAACTTTCTCAAAGCCTGTTCTATATCGACAGCTCTGACTATTGCACCCCCTGCTCATCGATCTCTTCTAGCTCAGTTCTGGTATACTGCCAGAAGAGCTCAGGTACCGTCTCCCAAAGACCCAAAGAAACTACTTGATGTCATTCTGTGTGACACCAAATATGGCACTTCCAAAATCAACCCTGGTACTATCAGGCGTGCACTAAACCTCCCAGCTGCCACAAAAGAGAAACGCTTTGTTCCTCTGCCAAACCCCAAATACCTAGCCGACAGGGAAGCACTCAATGCATTCTTTGATGCAATGAAGTACGTCTGGGAAACAGGGAGAGATGAACTCCCTGACAAGAAGCTAACCCTGATCAAGAAGTCTAAGATGCCAAGCGAGATGAACTTCATCTTCGCTCACCTGATAAGCTGCATGACAGCTAAAGTTGGTTCTTCTGACCAAGCTTCACAACCTCAGCAGGCCATGGGATATGCTCTGCTGAAAGGTCTTCATGTTGACTGGGCATCAATCATCTACGACGATCTGGTGCTAAGGGTGGATGCGGCTGACAGACCAACATGTGTTCCATATCCCAGGTTTGTCAGTGCTATCTTTCTAACCGGACTTGGGGACAAGTATCCAAAAGTGGGTGACCTGAAACTCTCTCAGGTTGGCCCTAAGGTGCTCGACTACAGCCCCATGCCAAACGAGGTAGGTCTTTCTACTATCTTATCTATTCTCAATCTTCCTTCTTCTACTTTTGCGGCTACCTCAGCGGCAATCCCAACCGCTGATACCCGGGCTGCAAAAACCACTCCTTCCAAGAAAAGGAAACACTCTTCTACCCAACTTGATTCTCAAAGGATCAAGAAAACCAAGGAGCAACCCCCCAAGCATTCACATGCTGAAGACTCCACGACTCTCTCTATACAAGAGCCGCTGGATAGTTCCGTGGTACGCTCTGCCACAGCTGATAAAGCCACCCCTTCCATCCCAACTTCAGCGTCTCTAAACGCTGAGGTTATAAACCTGGAACTGAACCCCCCTCCTTCAGGATCTTTACAGACTGAAGAAGTATTTCTTAGCGGATCCAACACTGAACCTCTCACCAAAACCCTCTTCTCAACCATCACTCCTCCCACCATTTCTTTGGACACTCCACCAGTATTCCCCCCATTCTCTGCACAGAACATCATCCTCGATACATCAGCTGCTACTTTACAGGGGATGATGCATCAAAATATAGGATCTACAGGCACTTCTATGCGCCAAGGAACTCTGGAAGGCGACATGGAACACTACTCAGGTTATCGAGGTTTTGACGACTTCACCAACCCGCCTCCAGGTATACACAAAACCATACCCACTTCTCTCTCAAAATCCCCAACTTTTGAGCTTTCCTTTGTTCACAAGTTATTAACTGTTGCAGGTCCTAATTTGGGAGATATTCACAACTCCCTGAAAGATCTGGTGATGAAGGTGGAATCTCACACCACCACATTATCTGCTAACTCTTCAGCGGTTACAGACGCTGGAGAGAATCTCAAAAAGCTGACCACCGAGGTAGAAAGGAAAGCCTACAGTGCCGATATGGAGAAGATTGAAGGTCATATTGGTAGCTTTGCTACTACTGTCGCTGACCACTCCACCTCCATCAACAATCTCAACTCCACCAACACCACCCTCGCAAGTCGCAACAAACTTCACCACCCTGTCCAATGAAGTCACATCATTGAAGACAGAGGCTGGAACTCTTAAGGGTGAGGTTGGCACTGTTAAAAATCTACTCCAACAAATCCTCGACCGCCTGAATGCTGCTACCTGTGCTCCTTCGCACTTTACTCAGGTGGATCGAGAGGATCTTCAAAGAATCACTCCTGCTATATCTGGCCTGGAATACAGATTAGGTAGGATTGAAACCTGTGTTGGGATCTCCGGCCTGGACGACAGGGACCCAATGCACACTGACACTGCTGCTGCTAATACTGCCAATTCCTCCCCCATCCATCATGTGGAAGAGGGGGAGAAGACTGAACACCTTCCCCATAATGTTGAGGGGGAGGAGAAAAATCTTGAAGACCTTCCCCATAACGCTGAGGTGGAGGGTATTTCTTCTGATGTTGCTGCTGCTACAACCGAGAAACCTCAGGGAGATGAAAACCCTGAAGGAACCGAGAAACCTCAGGGAGATGAAAACCCTGAAGGAACCGAGAAACCTCCCTATGGACTTGAGGGGGAGCAACTTGATGAGCACCTCGAAACTGATGCTGATGTCACCAAACCCTATGCTGACGAGGAAGAATCTGAAGAAGAAACTGAAGACGATGAAATCGTCGACATCGCTGATGATGAACCATCATCATCTCCTAAAAATGATGATGATGAAGATGATGATGAAGACTTCTTCTTCGTCCAGTCAATCAAGAAAGCCCCAACTCAAAAAGGGGTCATGATAAATGAACCATCAGGGGAGGGGACAAAGACAAAGCCTGTAGCGTCTGAAGCTGACAAAGGCGAGAACAAAGGTGTTTCCTCTGAAGACAACTTGGCTATTCTCTTTAGCAAGCCAGTTTGTCAGGTAACATACACTTTATTCCCTTACACTGCATCCCTCCTCTATCCCTTCTCAATCTCAGTTCTCCTCTCCATAAAACCTCTAAACACTTAAACCCCATTCTTTTCTCTATCTTCTTCTTTCCCAAATGATCTTACTTAAAAGATCGTTGTGTTTCAGCTAGTCCTCTCCCCTGCTTGAGGATCCTGCTGAAGTCTCTCCTGCTACAACTCCAATAATCTCAGCCACAAGAGCTGAAGAAATAATCCCAGTCTTAGACCTTGCTGAGACTGATGAACATGAAGAACAGCTGCTCTCTCACAAAAACAGACCTTCCTTGGCTCCTCAAAAGCTAAGTGAAGAGGATCAGAAAAAGGGAGAAGCAATGATCAAGAAGCTTGAAGATCAGCGAATCATCCTTCCTCGCTCTAAAGTCATCCCTAACCCTACAAAGTTCAGACTATCAAAGAAGGAGTTCGCTGATCACCTCAGAGCTGAAAGACTACTCGCCGATTGAAGGGAAGCTGAAGAAAAAGATAAAGCCTACTCCATCCAGCTTGTCCAAAAATCGGTGAAAGACCCTGAACTGAAGAAAACTCCCATTGAGGTTCAACGTCAATTATGGGAAGACGCCCAAAAGATCATCGAGGAAAAGACCAAGGTATTTGACTCAACCTTGGAATGGTGCAAAGAAAAACTGCACTATCGATCTCGGGCGGCCAGAATCAACAAGGTGAACATCAGGGGAAGAGCGACCATAAGCGTTCATGTCATTGAAGTTGACATATTCAGAGAAAATGGTACCAAGGAGACCATCTATGTTGCTACAATCAAGAAGTATGGTCTCTCTGAATGGTTGGAGATGCGAATAGCCATTCAGCGATCTCGCTCACAATATAAAAGCCATATCGAGAAAATTATAAATTCTCAGATCGACTTGGTTTCATCTGCTGTGGATATTCCTCCTCCTCCTCCTAATCCAACTCAACAAAGAAGGGACTCTGCAAAGAAAAAGATAATACCTTCAGACTCAGGTCCTCCTTTCTGAAACGAAACAGGTATTGGTTTTTCACGTGCTGAAGTACTTGGTCCTGAACCTGACCTCTCAGCGCTCGACACCTCCCTGTCCCCTGGTGAACGCTTCATCCCAGGAAAAGTCCTAAGCGAACCTTACGGTATCTTATTTCAAGACTATGATGGACGAGAACACTTTCAACGCATCTCTGAGCTTCCCATCACTCCCATCAAACAGCTCAGGGATCTCGTCTATTGGTGCGAATTCAGAAAAGATCTTCTCAGACAATACATGAAGCCCCTGATCTTTACTAAAGCACAAAATAGACGAAATCTTGGTGAAACAGTCCCTGACTGGATGATTCCCTCTACAAGAACCCTTGATGAACTTCTCATTAAGGAAGAACCTTTCTAGCTGATAGGATTTCCTTGTAATTCCTCTATCTTTATCAGCTTGTATCCTTTGTACTTGTAAATTTATTTGCTGTACTTGTAATTTTTCCACTTCCCTTTGTAACCTTATACGAAGTTTAAAGAAAATTTTCAACGAATGTACTTTACTCTATCAGTACTTAAAAAGATCCCAGAAAACAGTAAAAGGGACAAATATTTTATGAGTTTTTTTTATCCTTATGTTTTCTTACTTAGCAATTTTCCTTTATTGCTATGTCATAATCAAATAGGGGGAGATTGTTGATCCAAACCCTCAGTGATTTGATAATGACTCTCTGAGAAAATTGTAAGTAGACAATATGTATTAGAGTTTCACTATCGTTGATAAGTAATATGTCTTTACAGTACCGCTGATAGGAAACTCATGCTCTTTAATTTATACATTCAGCGAAACTGTTCATCAGCATGCCCTGAGCCTGTTCAGTCTTGTTGATGATCGCTGATAGTTTTAGTTGTTTACTTATGATCCCTGAAGACAAGTTTCACGTCAATAAATGTTCTACGCTGAAGTCGAAGATCAAGCCAAAGAACCAGCGACAAGTCTACTAATGAACTAATGCGGATATCAGCGAAGCCCATACCTGTCCACTCAACGTGAAGTTACAAGTAGAAAACATCAGCGAGCGCTGAACTTTATCACTCGCAGAATAAAGAACTGTTCAACGAACGCTGATCATGAAGTTTCCTCTACAAGTTACTTTTGTCTTATCCCCTTGCACGCCTCCGTAGGAACTGTCAGAACGGACATCCCTTTTGTCCAGAATCGTACAACCAACTCTGATTCTACACTGTACATCATGTGGCTACTAAGGTTGTCTACAAAGGTCAAACCATGCAACCAATCAGCTGCTGCCACGTGTAAAGTTGTACTGCTATGCATTAAATGCCTGCAATATATAAGAAGAACTCTACTTCAGAAATGAAGCGCTTAACCATTCTTCTTCTCTCTACTACTTAGTGTTAGAATATTAGTCTTTAATATTCTTATCTCCTTTCTGTCTTAATTCTAGTGCAAGAAACTTAATGTTCTCATAACTTGTTTAGATTAGGTTTAATCCTTAATCTTGTTCCGCAACAAGTTGTAAATTGTTTGATAAATATCAATAAACAATTTAGAAAAGTAAAATCTGTGTGTTTGTATTCAACCCCCTCCCCCCTTCTACAAACTTGTATAACCCTTTCGGGACCAACATTAATACCATTAAAGTAATTTATAGCATTTAGGAATGAAACCCTAAACTTACCAAGACCACACATAATAGCATCAACACATAGGGTCTAACAATACCTCCATAACCCAAGAATACACTTATTAAGTCAACTAATCACATTTCCCAAAATTAGGGTTTTCAATAAGGTAATGAGACAAGCAAAATAACAAGTAAATAATCATGGATCTAGTGTAAGGAAGGTTAGAACACTCACAATCTAGGTTTTAAGACCAAAACCTAGAAAATGGATGAAACCCTAGAAGTAGAGGAGATTCAAGGAGTGATTTGGTGTTGAAGGTGCCAAGTTCCTTGAATGATATCTTCAATGAATGCTTCCAATGGTATAAGGATCTCTAATAAATGAGGCCCCAACTTGGTTTTGATTTAATGAAGAGAGGGGATGGCCTTGAAGGTGAAAATCGCCCTCTAATGGAGAGAAAACGATTTTGGGGTTTCTTGGTAAAAGTGTGTGTGAGAGAAGGTGGGAAAAGGAGGAAATAAGGGTAAAAACTCGTCAGACCGGTCGCGGACGTCCGCTTAGTAACCATGCGGACGTCCGACCTTCCCTTGGCCAGAATCCCACTACAAATCTTCTGTATCTTCCGCGGATGACCCGTGAACGTCTACTATGACACGGACGTCCGACTTTTGAGCCATGCGGACGTCCGCATTCCCAAATTTCAGTATTCCACCCAATTTTCAGTTATGGATAACACATGCAACAATTATCAGATTTAAAGGATGCAGATAGCAAATAATTTCACGTATGATTGAAATCTAATTTAAACAAGGATCCAAAAGGTTTAAGACGGTGTTAACACTTAAGTTACCTACCGAACGGAATCCGGGGTGTTACAATCCCCACCTTGAGAGGATTTCGTCCCCAAAATCGAGCTCTACACAAAAGGTTGGGATAACGTTTCCTCATGTCCTCCTCGGACTCCTAAGTCACATTGGCACCGCGATGGTGATTCCATTGGACTTTAACCATTGTTACTTCCTTGTGACAGAGTTTCTTGGTTTTTGATTCTAGTATCGCTTCCGGTTCCTCCACACATCGGTTCCCATTATCGACTCGAACTTCCATCAATGAAATCACGCTCTCCTCCTCGGCCAAACACCTTCGTAGATAATATACGTGAAAAGTAGGATGAATTCCTTCCATTTATGGCGGTAAATCTAACTTGTAAGCTTTAAGCCCAATCCTCTCCAAGATAGTGAATGGTCCAAGGAAACGGGGACTAAGCTTCCCACGCTTCCCAAACCTAATGATCCCCTTCCAAGGCGACACCTTGAGCATAACCCTCTGCCCTACTTGGAATTCAATTGGTCGGCTTTTCTTGTCCGCGTAACTCTTATGTCGGTCTTGCGCTGCCTTTAAGCGTTCTCGGATCTCTTTTACTTTATACGCAGTTTCTTATACAATCTCCGGCCCCGCGAATTGCTTTTCCCCTTCTTCAATCCAACAAACGGGGGTTCGACACCTACGGTCATACAAGGCTTCAAACGGGGAGGCCTTAAGGCTCGAGGGATAGCTATTGTTGTACGCAAATTCCACCAACAGTAGGTGTGTGTCCCAACTTCCACCAAAGTCTATGACACACGGCCGAAGCATATCTTCAAGTGTTTGTATCGTTCTTTCACTTTGCCCATCTGTTTGAGGATGGTAGGTCGTGCTCAACTTAATTTTCGTCCCCAACTCCCTTTGAAAACTCGCCCAAAAGTTGAGTGAATCGGCTATCTCTATCAGACACAATGGATAGTGGCACTCCATGCCTCGACACGATTTCATTGATGTAGAGTCTCGCTAGCTTGTCCAAAGGCAGTGTCTCTCTCATAGCCAAAAAGTGCGCGCTTTTAGTCAGCCGGTCAACGATCACCCAAATAGTGTCGTGACCTCATAACGTCCTCGGTAGCTTTGTCACAAAATCCATTGTGACGTTGTCCTATTTCCACTCCGGGATTTTAAAACATTGTAAACTTCTATACGGCTTTTGGTGTTGCGCCTTGACTTGAAGGCACGTCACACAAGTTCCTACATGCTTTGCCACATCGAGCTTCATCACCGGCCACCAGTAATTCAACTTTAGGTCTCTATACATCTTTGTGCTACCGGGATGTATAGAGTATCGAGACTTGTGAGCTTCCTCAAGAAGCAGTTCACGATTACCACCGATTTTCGGCACCCAAATCCGGCCTTGGAAGAGCTTAAGGCCGCGACTATCATCCGTTAGTAGTTCTCGTTGCCTTAGCATGACTTCGGCCTTAAGGTTCTCTTCCCGGAGTGCCTTCAATTGACTTGTTTTGATGCTCTCTATCAAACTCGACACCACATTGATTCAGTTGAGGTTTAACTTGATCTCATCTCCGTGGTCCTTTTCCGGGGTGGTAAAGTAGTTCACAACCATAATCCTTCAAAAGTTCGATCCACCTTCGTTGATGCATATTCAACTCCTTTTGGTCGAAGATATACTTAAGGCTTTTGTGATCGATAAAAAGAGTGCATTTTGTCCCATACAGATAGTGTCGCCACAATTTCAAAGCAAAGACTACCGCCGCCAACTCCAAATCATGAGTTGGGTAATTCTTCTCATGGTCCTTTAGTTGTCGTGACGCATAAGCTATCACCTTCCCTCTTTGCATTAATACACAACCGAGTCCAATTTTTGATGCGTCACTATAAACCACAAAGTCTTCCGATCCTTCGGTTAAGGATAAGATTGGCGCCTCACACAGTTTCTTCTTGAGAGTTTCAAAGGCTTGCTCTTGAGCGGTGGTCCACACGAACTTGACATTCTTCCTTGTCAAAGAAGTAAGCGGTGTAGCAATCTTTGAGAAGTCATGAATAAATCGTCTATAATAACCGGCTAGGCCCAAGAAGCTTCGGATTTCCGTTGGGCTCGTGGGCGGTTTCCAATTTGTCATGGCTTCCACTTTCGGTGGGTCCACTTTCGTTGGGTCCACTTTCACTCCGTCTTGAGACACCACATGCCCCAAGAATTGGACTTCTCGCAACCAAAACTCACATTTCCAGAATTTAGCAAATAACCATTCCTTCCGAAGAACTTCCAATACTTCCCGTAGATGTCGACTATGTTCGGCCTCGCCTGTAGAGTAGATCAAGATATCGTCGATAAAGACTATTACCAACTTGTCCAAGAAGGGACGACACACGCGATTCATCAAGTCCATAAGCACGGCCGACGCGTTCGTCAACCCGAACGGCATTACCAAGAATTCGTAGTGTCCATACCGCGTCTGAAAAGCCGTTTTCGGAATATTGCTCTCCTTCACCCTCACTTGGTGGTATCCAGACCTCAAATCGATTTTGGAGAAACAACTCGCTCCTTGTAGTTGGTCGAAGAGATCATCAATACGGGGAAGCAGATACTTGTTCTTTACCGTTACCTTGTTCAATTCTCGGTAGTCAATGCACATTCGCATCGACCCATCCTTCTTTTTCACAAACAGTACCGGAGCTCCCCAAGGCGACGAGCTCGGTCGTATAAACCCCTTCTCTAACAATTCCTGTAGTTGCGACATCATTTCTTGCATTTTGGTTGGAGCCAAACGATACGGAGCACGTGCAATCGGAGCCGCTCCCGGGGTGAGGTCTATATGGAACTGCACTTGTCGTTCTGGTGGTAAACCGGGCAAATCCTCCGGAAAAACATCCGGGTAGTCACGTACTACCGCTACATCCTCTAACTTCTTCTTTTCTAACTTAGCGTCCACGACGTAAGCCAAATATGACAAGTATCCTTTAGCAAGGAACTTCCGCGCCTTTAAAGAAGAGATTATTGAAGTAGTCCTTCCCGTTTTCGCCCCATACATTGTCACTACATTCCCATTCGAAGTCGGAATTCAGATCATCTATTTCGCACACAGATTTCGGCTTTATTCTCGGTCAACCAATCCATACCCACAACCACATCAAAACCACCGATCATCATAGGCAACAAATTCGCCTCGAAAGTGCTCCCATCTATCTCCAAGGTGCACTTACTATAACATTCCCGGACTAATACTTGCTCCCCATTATCTACCTCAACTACTAGGGCGTCCGAGAGTGTAGTAACGGGTATAGTAAATTTCTTGCAAAAAGAATTCAATACAAAAGGAAGATTCGCCCCCGAATCAAACAGTATCGAGCAGGAAAGGAGTTTACGAGGAACGTACCCGTCAAAACATCGGCGGTCTCCCTCGCCTCTGCGGCGGTCATCTGAAAAGCTCGGCTCGGTGCTCTCGGCGGATCCTCTCTCTTGTTTAGCACCCCGCTTGATGCACTTCGATTTCCCCCCACGAACTTCGGGCAATCCCTCTTGATGTGCCCCGGTTCTCGGCACTCGAAGCAAACCGACCCTCGGATCGGGCAATCTCGAACCACATGATCTCTCTTCCTGCACTTTGCACATCCAGTCGGGTTAGGATGCAACCTAGAGTTGCACGGGCCACTATGTTTGCTTTTACACTTATGGCACCACCTCACCTCGCGTCGAGGATCGCCATTTCTTCCCCCAGAATAAGGCCTGAATTGACGTGCGGGTCCGGCCGACCCTTCCCACTTTCTCTTCTCGCTAACAATTACCTTCTCTTCCTTTCCCTTTCGCATAGACGGTCTCCATCAACTTTGCCTCTTCTATCGTCTCCGCAGTGTAACAGCTTTAGAGTTGCGGACCATGGCCATCATGTCTGTCGGTAATCCCTTGAGGTATGCCTTAACCCTTTCCTTCTCAGTCGGGGCCACTTGCCCCACCAAATTGAGTTTCTCCATGAACAAACGGGTGTACTCCCTCACGGTGGAGTCTCCTTTCTTGAGCGATCGGAATTCCTCCTCGATCCGATCCATTTCCTGTTCATTGCAGTATTCCTCCAGAACCTTCTTTTTGAAAGTTTCTCATTTCATCTTGGCCAAAACCGAGGCTTCCAAGGTTGAAGTGAAGATGTTCCACCACGTGAGGGTCGCGCCCCTCAGCATCTGAGAACCGAACTTTACCATCTGATTTTCCCCGTAATCACAAGCCTGGAAGGCTTGCTCAATCTCTCGGATCCAGTTCATACAAGCTACCGGATCATCGGAACCCGTAAACTCAGGTGGTTTACAATAAAGAAACGTTTTGTAGGAGCAACCTTTTTCTCGTCTCTCTTCTTCAGTGACCATGCGGTCATCGGTGTCCACCACATGAATCACCCCACCCGAACCATGTAAAGCGTTTTCTGCGACCGCTTTATTCCTTCGGTGACTGGCATCTCGGTCCTCTAATAGTTTTAAGAGTTTTTCGTCTCTCTTGTCCATGGCAGAGTTCATCATCTGTAGAAAACTTGCCATCATGACGGATTGTGGGTCAGCTTCTTCCAAAATGGCTCCTCTACCATGATGTTGTTTTAGGGAATAAGGTGGACGATGCCCCTTAGCATTTGAGGGACCGGAGGAGTAGGGGGTTACCTCCCTGATTCGGTTGTCCCGGGTTTTCTCGAGCTATCACACTGTTCTCTTGACCAACCTCTTGATTAGCAACTCGGTTCCTCGTGTTTACCATGGTGAGCTGCCATACATGATAAATACCATACCGATTAATTCTTTAAAAGATTAACGGTGTGTAACGTACTACTACAATCATTAAGCATCATAATAACAATTTCAAGCATGCTCACGTATGAATATATCCACCATAACACGGGCCCAATGAAAATTTGAATATACCACACATAAGAATCCTTTTCATGATCACTACAAATTTCAACAACTGCAATTCCGTTGGTCCTATACTCTCCCTACGTATGGTTTCTACCCATGGTCTCGAAATTTCATAAGGTAACTCAGTTTAAGTCTAGGCATACTAAAGACAATACCTAGTTCACTTAAACCAATGCTCTGATACCAACTTGTAACACCCTAAAAATAGGGGTAAACAAAAACTTTCATAATATGAAAGAGCGGTACTTAATCATAAATGAGCCATCCCAAAAAGGGGAACTTTGAGTACATTGGTTTAAATTACAATTGTGTATAAGGATCGAGTTATAACAACCAACTAATCTAAATCCTAATGAGGAAATAAGATTACAAAAAGGTTGTCATTTCTAAACGTATAAATCTTCTATGGTTCGTATCCCAAAAGCATATCCCCGTGGCTCACACGCTCCGCCTAATCTTTCTTAACAACGGCTCTACTAGAACCTGAGATCCAAAGCAACATTCAAACAAGTGTCAAGACAAGCCTTGGTGAGTAGTTCCAAAAGAAAACACATAGCAATTAATAGCATGATTAAATAAGAAACATTATTCGGTTTTCCACATGTACATTTGAAGTCAATGGGGGAGACCCATAACACCAAGAAGTTCCACCCAAAGAGTCGATATACCTTAGTGTCATCCGCATAAAAGCGACACCAAAGGCCCGACACACCAGGGATACAATGAAGGCATTGCCCCATGGTGGCGAGGGTCTAGGCTATGTCCTCCTAGTGAACACTTAACTTGATTCATTCAAAGCCCAAATTAGCCACCAATCATATCCATATGCTCAATCAATGCAAGAGCTTCCAAGTGTAGTACATAAATCACCATCCAATAGCACATGCTCCACATATAAGGATGTACATAGGTCATGTAGGGTCATTCGTACCCAATAAGCCACATGGCTACATAGCTTAATCATTAAGACATGCTTAATACCATTAAAGTAATTTGTAGCATTTAGGAATGAAACCCTAAACTTACCAAGACCACACATAATAGCATCAACACATAGGGTCTAACAATACCTCCATAACCCAAGAATACACCCATTAAGTCAACTAATCACATTTCCCAAAATTAGGGTCAATAAGGTAATGAGACAAGCAAAATAACAAGTAAATAATCATGGATCTAGTGTAAGGAAGGTTAGAGCACTCACAATCTAGGTTTTAAGACCAAAACCTAGAAAATGGATGAAACCCTAGAAGTAGAGGAGATTCAAGGAGTGATTTGGTGTTGAAGGTGCCAAGTTCCTTTGATGAGATCTTCAATGAATGCTTCCAATGATATAAGGATCTCTAATAAATGAGGCCCCAACTTGGTTTTGATTTAATGAAGAGAGGGGATGGCCTTGAAGGTGAAAATCGCCCTCTATTGGAGAGAAAACGATTTTGGGGTTTAAGACGGTGTTAGCACTTAAGTTACCTACCGAACGGAATCCGGGGTGTTACACATATATTCTATCCCATATGAATAATCACATTTTTAAATAATCATATATTTCCAAAATTTTCAAATTTTTAAGTTTCATATTTTTTCTCGCATATGAATAATCAGATTTCAGAGCTGCAAAACTATCAAACATGGTCGTATTTCAGTTCGCCAAAGTGGGAGGAGGTCACCGGAGCTAGTTGGTGATGGTGGATCGTGAGTGTGAGTGTGAGTGAGTGTGTGTGTGTGTGTGTGTGTAAGAGAGAGAGAGATAGAGAGAGAGAGATGGAGATAATTGAGAAAAGTAAGGAAGTTGGTTGTTCTTAAAAAATGAATTATTACTAAAATTGCGAATTTGGGGAAAAGACCCAAATACCCTTGGTTTATAAGTTTATACCTTTTTTAGGTTTACAAAATAAGGGGCATCTATATATACATGTACATATGAGCATGATCATGATCAAGTGACAACAGTGACGGATTCAAATATTTTGGTGATGGAGGGCGTAGTTTAGGTCATCGTCATGTAGTTGACAAGGCAATTTATGTATTTGATTGGGTCGTACTCCATGCATGTTTCTTCACGACTGTCGTTTCCAGATATTGGTATTTTAGAAGAAGAAAAAAGCCAGCGAAATAATAAAACAACTCAAAAAATTATGATAATTAGGCATCGATCAAGTAATAAATCCTAGGCCTAATAATTAACAAAAAAGAAACAACTAAGCATAAATTAATAATAAGCTCTAACCCTAACAATTTACAGTTAACAATTAAAAATCAACTAATAAACCATAACCATAACCCTAACACTTAATAGTTATAAATCAACTAATAAACTCTAACCCTAATAATTAATATAAAAAATAATTATGTAAAAATATTGACAATAAAGGTGGGTTAAATTTTTTAGAGGTAAACTTTATTTTTATTAGGGGTCGAAACAAAATAAATAGTTAATACATTAGTTATAAGAGTTATATTTTAGGGAAATTAATTAAAATACCCAACGTTCATAATTCGTTTGCAGAAATATCCAAAATCTCGTTGGTTTTGCAAAAATACCCACTTTTTCCGTGATGGACCCTGCGATCCTGGAAGAATGCCCGCGTGTCCCGCGGAGGCCCTCAAAGTTTGGCCGCGGTACCGCGGAGGCCCTCCAACTTTGGTCTCGGTACCCGCGGAGCCCCCCAACTATGCTCGCGGTGCCAACTTTGGCCTCTGTCCCGCGGTAACTACCCCGCGATCGCGGGATTGCTTGAAACCCTAATAAATATTAATTTTTTAAATTTAATTATAATTAATTCATATTAACTGAAAATTATTAAATTAAAATTTAATTGTACATTGATATTAAATTTTAATTATTTAGAGTTATTGTTAATCATATAAATTATTTTTATTTTTATTTAGTTTTATGTATTTGGGGTTTTTCAGGTGTTTTTGCATGTTTTGACTGTTTTTTCACATTTATTGTCTGAGTTGTTTCAGGTATTTTTTAAAGTAATGTTCTTTTCCATTTTAATGTATTTAATAAAGAAATTAATTAAATAAAATGTTTTCCATTTTAAGTTATTTAATAGGGAAATTAATTAAACGGATACAGTGCAGGTAAACAATGAAATCTATTACTGGAAGGCGTCCTGGATTCCAGTGATGATTCCAGTGATGAAGTTAACCTTTTTCTTGATCACGTCCTCCATTCCCGTGTAGTCCTCTTCGATTTCTTTTAGTTCCCCTTCTACTTCCTTAATTTGTGGTTGCACCACCCGAACGTGAGCCCTGGTCATGGCTAGTTCTCGTTTCTTCTTCTCTAGTAACTCCTGTTTCTGTTGCTGAATCTCCCTATTATGGTTCCACATAACTTTTACCCTTTCGATATCGGCGTTCACCTGATCAATAGATGCTTGCACTAAGGGAGTATTTCGTTGACTTTATGGAAGACCTATCGGCTTGGTACAATGATACCTTGGTGGGCTTTTCCAGGCATTATCGAGGTAGTATTGCTCCCATGCCATCTCCCAGTCCTCTGCCTCCTCGGCTGTAAATGGATCATCGGCCGCAGTTCGCCCATGGTTTCTCCATTCCTCGTCTGTTTCGGGTACCTTCCAGGTACTCCGACGAGCTCCATCGTTCAGTGGTTGGTAGGCTGCCGAACGTGAAGTTCCAGCCCCATTCGCCGACCTGTTCCCCCTTGATCTTGAACCTCCAGCCATAGTGTTAAGAAAAGCGAGAGAATGTTTGTAAACGGTGTAGAGGGTATAAAAGATAGATAGCAAGTTGTGAATTACTACTTCATCATGCCATCTACTTATAGCCATGAAAATGTATGTTCTTCATCAGGGATGTGGATATGATCAAAGATTTCATCTGAAAAGTTGCCTGCATGATTCGTCTGAATAGTTCACTACAAGATTCGTCTGAAAAGAGACTGCAAGATTCGACTGAAAAAGTGACTGCATGATTCGTCTGCAAAAGGAAACCTGCAAGATTCGTCTACAAAAGGCAGCCTGCAAGATTCGTCTAAAACGTTGATGCATGATACGCCTGAAAAGGCAGCCTGCAAGATTCCCCTGAAAAGTTGATGCAAGATTCGTCTGTAAAGTTGATGCAAGATTCGCCTAAAAAGTAGAAGGATTCGGTTGAGCCATTTGCTCCTTGTGGCTATAAATACCCGTGTTAGTTCCAATTGTAAAGGTCACAACATCCATACAACATTTTCATATCATAATAGTATCGTCTATCACCAAACAAATGGCATCGTCTTCTAATCCATCGTCTACACAAGAAAAAATACCCGAAAAACTCAAGATCGCGATAGCAGCAAGGGAAGCGGAGATAGCGCAACTGACACAAGAATAGAAACAAATGATGGCCAGGAAGGAGGCCCACTTGAAAAGAATCGAACTGGAAGAAAAGGAGATCAAAAGGATGAAAGGGAGATAAAATATAGGGAGGCTCGTATTCGTCGAGAAAAAGAAGACATTCACCACATTATGCAAGACTTCGCAATTCTTCAAGCGAAGGTAAACGACAAGCAAAGTTGGATTGATCAATGTAAGGCAATTTTTCCGTAGGTGTTGGTACGGGTGTTGCTTTAGTACTTTGTTGTTTATGTGTTGTTGTTTTGTACTTTTCCAGTTCGATGTTGTTGTTTCGTTCCTTTCCCGTTTGTATGTTGTTGTTTCCTTCCTGGGGTTTTTATGTTGATGTTTCAGGTTGAAGTTTGCTCATGAATAAAGGTCTTTAATTTGTTTGAAAAGTAGTGTTTAAGTAGTCTTTCATTTGTCTGAAAAGTAGTCTTTAAGTAGTCTGAAAAATAGTCTAAAAAGTGGTTCATATTAAAAATACAACTTATAGATGTTATACAAGATTATTTCAGAACAAACACATACTAGTCAGTACAGTACAAAATTATCCAAATTTGAGGCTACGGCTAGACGATGGTTTGGTTTTTGACAATCCGGGTCGACTTCTTACATGCTCTAGCGAGACGAGTCTCAAAGTGTTAAGCTCCACTTTCTCGATGTACACTTCAATCACAGTATGGCCGTCAACATACTGACGTATGTTGGCTACATCTTCATCGGTACTCAATTCTACCAGTCCAGTTAAGAAGTCTGCATTCAGCCTCTTAAAATACAACCTATTATATTTTGGTTCTTCATAGTCCAGCTCTTTCATGATCTGTTCAAGCAGTTGCATAGAAAGATCCTCCACATCTAACATGTCAACATAAATTTCTTGACCATGGAAATAATGTCTTGTGGGTGGTTCCGTGAAGTACCCACCATGGTGGACTTTCATGGTGTACAACTGTGGATATGCATCTGTTGATGAACATTAATCAATATACTTAGGTCGTAGAACAACGGTACTAACAAGCAAAACCCAAAGAAACATACACACTAACCATATAACTCTTTGCCAGTGTCTGAAAGTGATTCAGATAAACGCCTAAAGCATCAAACATGAAGATTTAGGGACGCCATGTAAGAATACGTTAACGAATAATATGTTCCCGTATATGTGTTTATGACTAATCTAGCGCGGGGTATTTATAGGCAAATGTGGATGCCGGTTCGCACTGAAAAGTATGAAAAACGTGTAAAGTATGAAAACGTGGAAAGTGAGTTGGCTTGTCCTATAATGCTTTTGTTTTGGTTCAAGTATTCATATGTGCAATACTTTAAAAAAATAATAAACAAAATTATAACTTCAACTTAAATAATTTAACAAAATAATTAAACAAAGTTAACACCAAAAATAACAATACTGTAATGTTACATACTACATAATATTAAAACATAAACAACCTACTAATCTAACCATAAGTACAATGCAAATAAATCGTCTCCGCCATATGTTTCCGAAAGTTCATGGCCTCTCGTTCGGTGTGGCTATCTGCACAATCTGGCACATCGCCATCAATCAGCTTGTTGGCGTTACGACATACCCAGACAATGCAATCCGCATTAATCCCGTTCTGTCGCGGTGCATTTCTAGCGAACTTATAACGGATGTGCTCTGAAATCCCGGGACGTCTAGGGGCCTCGATCAGTCTAAATAACCTCGACAGCTGAGACTTAAATGCGTTAAGGCGCTGCTTCAAAGCAAGGTCGTAGACGTTGCTACGGGAGCTGTCATATATAGTCATCAACATACAATCAATATCAAACACCCCGAGCACCCAATGAAGAGGATCAATGCAGATAGGGATGTACACCTGAAATACTACAATATTAGACAAATAGTTAACAACAAACAACTTAAATAAAATAGAAGTAAATTGATTTTCATACCGTATCGAGGTCCGCCCAACCAACCCCTTCCACACCATTGTATGTCCGATACACGGACTCGGCACCTTGATTCTCCAGGACCATCATTTCAAAGAAAAACTCTAACATAATTTTTAAAAAAAACACTATAACCTATTTTTATAAAAAAAAACTCTAACATCTAAAAATAACATACAAATAACACATTCATAGACATAACAACATACATACCATATATTTTAAAATAAAATTAAAACGAAAAACTACAACAAAGGTAAAAAAACATACCAACTTGTAACACGAGCCATCTTGAAACCGAGCGCGTATGCAACACGACAATTTGAGAGAGTTTGGGAGAGAATAAAGAAATGGGAAGTGGTGGCCGGTTGGTCCCCCCAACCTCTCCTTTTATAGGGCCGCGATTAGGAGGGTGGGGGTTGGGTTGCATTTAAAAAAATTAGGGATTCAACCCCCTGCCGATAGCTATCGCGGCAATCCCGCGATCGCGGAGTAGTTACCGCGGGACAGGGGCCAAAGTTGGCACCGCGGGCATAGTTGGGGGGGGAGCGCCTCCACGGGTACCGCGGCCAAAGTTGGAGGTCCTCCGCGGTACCGCGGCCAAACTTGGAGGGCAAACGCGGGACACGTGGGCATTTTTCCGCGATCGCGGGATCCATCGCGGAAAAAGTGGGTATTTTTGCAAAACCAACGAGATTTTGGGTATTTCTGCAAACGAATTATAAACTTTAGGTATTTTAATTAATTTCCCTATACTTTATAATATAAAAACCAATTTTATTAACAGTTAATGAGGTCAATTTGACCCCCTTAACCAAGCTTTAGGTCCAGTTATGTGTGAGAAGTCGATCAATTCACTACTAAATAAAGGATATTTTTTGCGGACAATTTCGGTATATTGACCGCCAGAGAAACTCTGGCTGATTTTCGAGGGAAATTAAGAAAGTCAAACTGCGTTGACTTCCACCGAAAATCTGCCAGAAGAATACCATTTATTTTTAAAAAAATCGGTTGCATTTCCGGCGAAATTTCCAGTGGATATGAATAATTTGTTTAATTAATTATTTTAGAAATGATTAAACGTAAACTAATTAAATTTTCTGACGGATGATAACTAATTATTTTTATTAATTACCATCCGATGGAGATGGTTTTAATTATTTTTGGCTAAAAATGAGTCCGAAAAAATATATTTTTTAATTAATTAAAGATCTGCTGGAAATCCGCCAGAAAAGCGGGGACACAATAATTTCTAAACTTTATTTCCGGCGGTTCTCTGGCGAATCTTTTTTTTTTAATTTAAATTAAATATCCACCGGAAATCCGTCTGAAATTAAATTAAAAAAATATTTTTTTAGTATCCTTTTCCTGCAGATTTCTGTGGAAATTTAATCGTATACTACTACAGAAATACTAATGGTACCCGGTTGCTAAAACTAATGGTACCTGGTTATACAACCGAGTACTATTCAAGGGGGTACAATTAGCTTATGTAATACTACCCGGTTGTAATAACCGGGTGCGATTTAAACAGTGCTATCCGGTTCCTTTATTGTACGGGTACTATTGCCAGGTACTCACCAAAAAGGGGAATCAAATAGAACCCGGTTCTTTTTAAAAAACCGGGTACAATTTGACTTTTTTTTAATATCACCATATATTTATTTGCTACCTGAATGAATAAACATAAATAAAAATGGATGCAATATCAACACAGATGGAAATCAGCAGATCCATATTCCAATTAACTTGAAAGAATTACATGAAACGTATGAAAATAGACAACATGATCAATCCATAGTCATACAAGTCAAGAGTATCTTAAGGACTACCAAAATAAGCACAAAAGTTTAAATCTTGTATGAGAATAAGAGTGCAACTTACAAAAATGACCTCAAAAAACTTGTTTATAAATAACATAAAGTTTCCTTAATTGCAAGTTCAAGTGGTGCCAAAAATGTTCAAACGGTAGGCCGGTATCCACATCAATTGTTTGAATCAAACGAGCTTCCATAGCAATGATATACAAGCGTCAAAATGCTTGTAAATGTAATTATTTTAGACAATTATTAAACATAAGTAAATTAATAGCGATGGCAAACCCAACCAACCATTGCAACAAAAACAAAAGACCCAATCCAAATATAAAAAGTAATGGCAACTTGGAAAATTAGACAACATAAAATTTGCAAAAAACTACATGTCAAGTCAAAGGTTAATATAATGTGTATTACGTAAGCTATTTTTTATTGTTGTGTAGAAAACAACTTGAATGGTCCCAAACAGAAAAAAGAACTAAGCAATAAAGTCGGTGGCCAAGGCCTAAGAAGAAACTAACCGATATCAAGCCTTCAAAATTTTCAGATAAGTACTCGAAAAGTGTTTAGCCCACGTCACAGCTATATTGTCCAACATTTTTTCTGTCAGGGCAGTCATGTCGTGCCATGGTATCTAGATGCAAATCAAAACCAAAATTGTTATTTGTTCACAAGGTTATGTACAATAGATGCAATTAATACATAGTTAATAAATACGTACTTTGTTTGGGAATTGTGATTGTTGATCCATCACAAAAGTGAACATGAAGTGCATTATATAGTATCCACACTCCCAGCTTGATACTTGTTGATTACACTAAATTGGCAAAAGTAGATATCTAAAGACAAAACCAACTACGTAAGTAAGTTTTGTGGGTGTATAGTAAGATGAATTACCTTTGAGATTTCCCATCTAAATGGCATCGATTTATTGGTATCGCATGGCCCTCCATCTTCATAATATCTTCTAACAGCACTACAAGAAACATAAGAAATAGTAATGTTTAAATTCATAGAAATATAGATCAAAATTCTATACAAATTTAAGAATTGTTTACCCTTCCACGTGCTCTTTAACCTTGTAGAAATCCACCGGCTTTTCTTTAGACATTATCGGATCCAATATATAGGCAATGTGACGGAGAGGAAAGATCAAAAGCAAGCTCCAATGGCCGCTGATAATGTTTAAAACTGGTATAAATAAAGAATGGATAAACCATAAGCATTAAAATAAAAATGATGTTTTCATATGGTACCTCTGTAGGTATGGTGCAAGAAAAAACCATAGCTCTCTATTATGAGACATCACACTAGCAATTTTACTTATGACACCATCCTTGTTTGATATGCATTCGTCGGCATGAATCCATGTAGGACATATGAATCCACATCGATTATTCTCATTTTTTTTTTCATAATCCCATGTAAAAACCTAAAAACACAACAAGATGATAAATTAGAATATTGTAAACATAAGATCAAATATGTACTAATCATTGACTCACATCTGGAACCAAGCAATAACGGTATGATCGATCCAAGATTTGTTAACTAATGAATGTACATCTTCACGAAATATCATAAACTCGAATGCTTGAGATCCAAAAACCCCGGGTTCGGCCTGAATATAAATCCCTTGATTCAGATTTGAAAGGGACTCCCAACGCCTATATAGCGATTGTAATTCTTTCGGCCTCTTGATCAAAGTTTGTGCCGGAATCACACTCTTCAACAACAATGTTTGCTTTTTGGGAGTCGTCTTTTTTCTCTTTCCATCCAACGACTTTGAACTCTTGGCCGGCACCGAATGATGAATAGGCACATTTTTGGCCAACATAGGTTGTTGTGTGGAATTTCCTTCATCGTGTACCACATGTTGAATTTTGGAGGCCTATTAACAGGTTGGTAAGAAAATACATAACTAACTAAATCTTACTGGAATACTAGAGAAAGAGAAGACTAATGCATATATACCTGAGTGAGAACAATAGCATCACGCGGCCATTGGATAAAGGAGTTTCGTGCTTCAGCTAGTTCCCTCATTTCTTCGTTCGGCACAGGAAGAGGATACTTTGCAAAATAATTTTTCACTTGGTCAACATGTACCTTCACGTAATTCTCCTTGACAAGGAATAAATGACATCCCTATAGAATGGACCCTCCCTTTTGCACATGGGAACTTGTAGTTACCGTCTATTGCCAACAATTCGCAAGGAGCGGGTAACTGCAAATAAGTATATATGTAAGTAGTATGTATCTATACATGTAAGTAAGTATGTAAGCATATATGTATGCATGTATGAGCTCAATTACCTGTACGCCATCAAATTCGTCGAGAGAAGGCACCGAGCCACAACTACTCTTTCTCATCCCGGGACTTGGGCTTCCATCATGCGTGCCGTTATTATTGGACGTTAGTTGCATGATCTTTTCAAGCTTAGCATCGAGCAACCTAGTTTTCTACTCCATCTTTTGTCTTCCCTGGAATGTTCAACAACAACCCTATCAAGCTATCACAAACATTTTGTAACAACCGGGTTTCGTTTGCAAGTTTATAAGTTTGTGGCCATTATGCAAGAAACGAAAGTTAAGTAGAGGGATTATTGTGCAAATTGTGAAAGATATTTAAGGACTCCAATCCCTAGGGCAGCCTCTATTTTGTAGAAATCAGTATTTTGTGTGTGTGTGCTCTTGGTGTTTGGCGGCTAAGAGGTTAGAGAGGAGAAGAGGATAAAGGTTGGAAGCTCTCAATTTGGGCAAAGAAATTGTTAAGGTAATCTTCTAGCATATTTCTTCTGCTTATTTCAAGTCCATTACTCTTATTTGTTCATGATTTGGGGAGGAAATCGTGAGGGATTGTTAGAGTTTTACCTAAACATCTCCCTTTTGAGTATTTTGGAGTTTTATTGCTAATGTGCCGATTTGGGGGTTTAAAATGGAATTTATTTAGTGATTATGACTAGTTAATGAACCCCTATGGTTGTCTAATTGAGATGATATCAAATAAACGAGTTTTAATCACTTTTAGATGTATGAGGTTCGAAACAGCCGTAGTTTCCGGACACTGACTTTTTAGTGGTGTCCGGATAGGTTGCAAGTTTCCGGGTAAGTTCCTTAGTAACCGGATAGAAGGAGTCTCCGGGTAGATTGTGGTGTCCGGAAAGCTATTGTGTCCGGAAAGCTGTTGCGTCCGGAAAGTAGCTGATATCCGGAGAGTAGTTGGTGTCCGAATAGTTCTGGATTAGTGTTACTGATTAAGGATTTATCTGATCTTCTAGGTATCAAGTTTGGTTAACCCGAGGGTAGAACGAATGTGCATTCAGTGACATCATGGTGAGTTCCCTAAACCCTTTTACGACGCAAAGTGATAAATGTTTTAACTGATTATGGTTTTACCGAGCATGAAATGTTATGAACTGATTGCATGATTTTCACGAACGTATCTGTTTTATTAAATGAAATGTTTGGCGTGAAGAAATGAAAGACATGACCTATGAATATTTTAGCTTACTTGTTTTCATGAACGTACTTGTATGCTATGTGGTGTCGGTCTGCACTGTGGGGTCAGAGAGAGGTTCTCGGAATCTGAGGATCCCTTGGATATGTATGACAGGCCGGTAGGTTGGAATTTGTTTCCCTCCTATCCGGTAGAGGGGAGTCCGAGTGGGCTCCAAGGAGGGCGAGAAGGGAACCTAATGGAACCCCGATCGCGGAATGTTTATGTGATCCAATACACAGTGCAGTACCATGCTTGATGAAATGTTAAGGTTTTCGATGAATCTTTTATAAATGTTATCATATCGTTTTACATGTTGCTTTCGGAGGGAATTCACTAGACCTTTTGGTCTAACCCTCGCTTTTCAAAACTAAACCATTTTCAGGTAAGTGTGTTACAGATTCTTCTAGTAAGAATTGTGAGATGGCAGGAAGTATTTGGAACTTAGAGCGACTCCAAGTCAAAAATGATTAGATATTGCTCTCGGCTGTGGAATAGAGACTTTCGCTGTCAATTTTGCTTAGCTTAGTGAAAAGAATGTTTATGAACAAGTTATTTATGTAATTCGAATGCTTAATCTATGATATTGCTTGATTTCGAAATTGGGACGTTACAAATGGTATCAGAGCCTTAGTTTAAGGGATTTAGGTGACCATTCGGGCCTAAACTTAAACTGTAAGATGAGGAACACATCCGAGACATAGGATTGCCTCTAGGAACGATCACTATATATGTAAGGTAAGTTTGAGATTACAACTGGCCAGTGTAATTACAAACTTACAGGTACATGTGCGTGCTTACAATACCTTACTTATAGCAAATTTGTTGTGTCACGTCTAGCAAGGATTAACTATCGGTTTCTTTCAGTTTAGCGCTATGGCTGGGAGAACGTTAAGGAATAGGTCAGCAAGATCCCTGAGGGATAGACCGAGCTCCATTGCTTGGGGAAGTGTCGTGTAAGAGTCATTATGATGTGATGTATGTAGACATCGTATAGAAGAAACGTTGTGAAGAATGTTATTAGTCGTCTAGAGGTAGCTCTTCGTGGATTCGGAGAGGATGAATGTTTGAGTTTGAGTAAGACTCCAGTTTCGGGAGAGTCCTAGTTATGGAAATCATGGGATAGATCAGTTGGGATGGTAAGATAGAACAGTGTCAAAACCTTGAAAGTATCAATGGAGCCCTGACTTTTAGTCGAGCTTTTCATTGGCAGGATAAATGGAATAAGATACTTATAGTGAATTGAAAGCATGTAGAAGTAGAAAGTGAGATAGTCGATCAAAGCGAAAATAGTGTGAAATGGTTGAGTAAGTGAGATGTGGAACGCAAGTACATCAAGTTAGTGCTTGACCGAGAGGGCGACCCTTGGTCGTAAGTGGAGTATCAAGGATAAGCTGCGTGAGTAAAGCGGTTGACCTTGTTGAGTGAGTAGCCTTCTATTGCAAATAGAGTCTCTTGCATGGCTTTTTTATGTAACATGAAATTTTCACGATTTAAAATAAAAACGTAAATATCAACTTTGAACAAAATGAGTCAGCTTGTACGAGTGCACGTTTAAAGAAAAAGCGATTTCAGTTACGTCGCACATTGAAATTTTGAGCTTAACGATTTGCAAAGTATTCCACACTTTTAATGATAAGTTAAATTGATGGTTACCTGCAATTCACTTATAACCAAAATGCTTATTGACCTTTTGATATCATACAAATGAGTGTGAGAACCGACTGGTTTACTTTTTGTCGGTAATTCTTTCAGAATTGTCTCATACGAAAAGATTTTCATGCAATATATTACTATTGTAATAACATTGTTCGGATTGAGCAAGATTGAGGTTCACGGGAAGATGCATGCCAACGATTCTCGAATCGTTGTGTAGGGTTTTAAAGTTATAAGAGTGATGGGGTCACGGGTACCCGAGTTGTTTCTAAATGTTGTTTATTTAAAATGATAAAATGTGTAAAAGGATTTATCTACTGTATTGTCATGCATGAAGGCTATGAACCGACTAGGTCGTAGAGTATTACGTCTTAAGCTAAGGAAGAACTGCGAGAGCGGAGAGGCGTTGGTCAAGTCAGGGGAGAACGTATGTAGTTTTGGTATATGTGTTTAAGAGGAGAATTGGACCTTGGAAGAGTCGGGAATGGATTTTAGTGTCAGGTGTATGAGGGTCTGTACCTTTGCTCGGTGACTGAGAACACAGTTGCCGAGGGGCGATGGTGTCCGGAGGAAGGACTAGGAGTCATCAAGGTATTAGTTTTAGCAACTCTTTATGGGTAGTGTTGTGAAGCAGGAATGAAAGGTCCACGTTGTGGGTCATGAGTTTCGAAGGGAGCTGGTAATATTGATGTTACATGAGTAAGTTTCGAAATAGGGGCGACGGATTATAAAGTTAACTATGATGTGTAGGGAGGAATAGGTCCCGTAAGGAACTCATGTTAAAGGATAGGTTAAGGAAGTAGTTAAGAGTTGTCTTTTGTTGTTGAAGTCGGCAACGGTGTATGTTGGCCGAGGCCGAAGACTCAAACCAAATGAGTGTAAGTTGATAGAATATCTTGTAGAGGTGTTAAATTAGTAAGAGACTGTTGTTGTTGAATAGGCGTTCTATTTACGAGGTGAGGAGGGTCCGTAGAAGGACAAGATGTGTAACACAAGCGGAGTGAGTGTAGACTATACCAGTCAGTAAGAAAATGTGCCGTGTCTAAGAAAGGACTCGGATCATAAAGAGCTAGCTAGGATGTTTGTGTTTGAGCTAAGTGTGAACTCGTGAGTCATAGTTCAACAAGTTGGGAGAGAACTAAGTAGCGAGACAGACTCGATTGTAGTATACGGGAGAATATGAAGGAAAGGGTGAATTGTGTACGAATGACCATGAGAGACTTGGTCGGTAGTGTGATGATAGGAGTGGTGAATGTACGAACGAATAGTAGCTTCAATTGCCAAGATATCTGTGTCAGCCGGTGATGTAGTAAGGCGATGTTAGAAAAATGAAGGATTAGAAGGAAGTCCTTTTGGGATTTCGGGCAGAGTGTACGTTTTGCAATCCCAGTTGTTGAAGTACGTGGTTTGTAAGTTGGTGTTTATTTTCACTGTTATCGGAATGGAATGTCGGGGCAGAATTGGGTGATTGCCCAGCTGTGAGACCAAGCTTTGTGGTCATGTATGTTGTTAAGTATATTCTTGAAGGCAGAGTAAGTTTAAAGAAGATGATGAATAGATTAGTCAAGCTGTAGTATAGTAGATGAGAAATCGTTAAAAAAAAGATGAAAATTGTTCCTTATGCGTGAGGGAATGATCCTAGAAGGAAATAGTTGGAAATTTTGGTTATGTTTAAGGAATGACATGATGATGATTGTGGGTCGGAGTGGTAGTATGATCATTAGTTGATTTGAAATGTCATGATAGAGGTATAAGCCTTTGGTTGGCTGATTAAAATTTTATAGATTTGTTAAGTAATGACGTTCATTTGTTATTACAGGATGTGTTACAATCCTTGGGGAGGTGTTATTGGGATTAACACACTGATTGTTAAAGAATTATTTAAGGTAAATCTAAGTAAGAAATCCGGGATGACGGTATATATATATCTGTCTGATTTTATGATCATGGTGGTTAATCGAAAGAATTGTGGAACCCGAGTTTCGGGGTGTTCCTGAATTAATAGATCCGTTTGTAATAGGGAATCCAAGGGGGGTGGATTATTAGAGTGAATAGGGGACGTTACTAAGAAACACACTTTGGGGTCATTGGAAGTTTAAAGAGGATGAGGGCTGTGTTAGTCAAAATGTGGTGAGATAGATGTGAAATCCTTAAAGAATGTGAATTGTTGCTTATGTGTGAAAGAAATGTCTGAGAAGGTAAAAGTTGGAGATTAAAGAATGTGTAGTGACGTCGAACACTGGTCTTGTTTCAAGACGGCTTGGTTGAATGCCTTAAGATAAGATCTTGGTGCAACTGTTTAGCTATGTGAGTAATGAGAAAGCGATACCAGCATGGGGAAAGGTCGGGAGAGAGGGGCAAGTAATGTTCGGTAGGCAATGCTCCACGCTAACCTGGGGAGGTGAAGATAGCATATCGGAATAAGTGAGTAAATTGGAAGTAGTAAACTTGTCAGTAACGCCGAAAGGTTCAGTGTTGTGTAGATTGTCATTGATAAGTGTGCGAACCGTTGGAAAGAGTATTGAGGAGGGGAATTGGGTACGAGGTTGTGCAGAAAAGGAGTGGATAAGACAGTCGAATGAGTTAAGTTAGTGACTTTGTGAGAAATGTTTAAACGAATTGGTCGTGCAGTGATTAAGTTAGTGAGAATAGTATGGTGTGACCATGGTTACTCCTCCCAATGGAGTGAGGATAACCGGAGTTACGTTTTATAGGAATGAACGAACGTGGCAATCCGGGAGGAATTGATGTGTTTCAGGATAAGTATAATTTGAGTAGGTGAACAATCCAACGATGGGTTTGGAGGTTCCTACTCTTAGTTACGTATAAGTATGGGGTGGTGAAGTAGTGAGAATGTGAGGGATGAGTGACGAACTGTGGTCTAGGTGGTCCGAGAAAAGGGAAATGTTATCAGCATAGACGATTGTTGGGTGGTGCAAGGTAGTGAGTTGTGATACGATGAAGGAACTCGGGGTTGTGAGTTGTCGGGATGTACAGGGTTGGCCCTGTGCCAAGCTGTCGAGTGAGTGACCATTTCTTAGTAAATGAATCTCGTGTTGTAGTGGAGGATTCCGCCAGGTTCCTCCTTTTGGGAGGTAAAGATGCTTGAGAAGCCGTATTTATTCTACTATGGTTAAGACCGATTGAATAGGAACAGTAGTCTGCGAGTTAGAGTACCGTAAGAACTGAAGAGAATGCATCCAATGTTCCATGTTTCGAATCTAATGAGGTGGTTGACTGAGTCAGAAGTGGCTTTACCTTGGGGAAGTGTCAGTTGTGGTGTGGGCATGATACCCGCATCTTTTCCAATAAGGAATTCCGGGGACGGAATTCTTTTAAGGTGGGAGTGTTGTAACAACCGGGTTTCGTTTGCAACTTTGTAAGTTTGTGGCCATTATGCAAGAAACGAAAGTTAAGTAGAGGGACTATTGTGCAAATTGTGAAAGATATTTAAGGACTCCAATCCCTAGGGCAGCCTCTATTTTGTAGAAATCAGTATTTTGTGTGTGTGTGTGTGTGCTCTTGGTGTTTGGCGGCTAAGAGGTTAGAGAGGAGAAGAGGGTAAAGGTTGGAAGCTCTCAATTTGGGCAAAGAAATTGTTAAGGTAATCTTCTAGCATATTTCTTCTGCTTATTTCAAGTCCATTACTCTTATTTGTTCATGATTTGGGGAGGAAATCGTGAGGGATTGTTAGAGTTTTACCTAAACATCTCCCTTTTGAGTATTTTGGAGTTTTATTGCTAATGTGCCGATTTGGGGGTTTAAAATGGAATTTATTTAGTGATTATGACTAGTTAATGAACCCCTATGGTTGTCTAATCGAGATGATATCAAATAAACGAGTTTTAATCACTTTTAGATGTCTGAGGTTCGAAACAGCGTAGTTTCCGGGTACTGACTTTTTAGTGGTGTCCGGATAGGTTGCAAGTTTCCGGGTAAGTTCCTTAGTATCCGGATAGAAGGAGTCTCCGGGTAGATTGTGGTGTCCGGAAAGCTATTGTGTCCGGAAAGCTGTTGCGTCCGGAAAGTAGCTGATATCCGGAGAGTAGTTGGTGTCCGGATAGTTCTGGATTAGTGTTACTGATTAAGGATTTATCTGATCTTCTAGGTATCAAGTTTGGTTAACCCGAGGGTAGAACGAATGTGCATTCAGTGACATCAAGGTGAGTTCCCTAAACCCTGTTACGACGCAAAGTGATAAATGTTTTAACTGATTATGGTTTTACCGAGCATGAAATGTTATGAACTGATTGCATGATTTTCATGAACGTATCTGTTTTATTAAATGAAATGTTTGGCGTGAAGAAATGAAAGACATGACCTATGAATATTTTAGCTTACTTGTTTTCATGAATGTACTTGTATGCTATGTGGTGTCGGTCTGCACTGTGGGGTCAGAGAGAGGTTCTCGGAATCTGAGGATCCCTTGGATATGTATGACAGGCCGGTAGGTTGGAATTCGTTTCCCTCCTATCCGGTAGAGGGGAGTCCGAGTGGGCTCCAAGGAGGGCGAGAAGGGAACCTAATGGAACCCCGATCGCGGAATGTTTATGTGATCCAATACACAGTGTAGTACCATGCTTGATGAAATGTTAAGGTTTTCGATGAAACTTTTATAAATGTTATCATACCGTTTTACATGTTGCTTTCGGAGGGAATTCACTAGACCTTTTGGTCTAACCCTCGCTTTTCAAAATTAAACCATTTTCAGGTAAGCGTGTTACGTATTCTTCTAGTAAAAACTTTGAGATGGCAGGAAGTATTTGGAACTTAGAGTGACTCCAAGTCTTTTGACTGATGATTAGATAGAGCTCTCGACTGTGGAATAGAGACTTCCGCTGTCAATTTTGCTTAGCTTAGTGAAAAGAATGTTTATGAACAAGTTATTTATGTAATTCGAATGCTTAATCTATGATATTGCTTGATTTCGAAATTGGGACGTTACACATTTTTCTCGATATGCATAACATCAAGACAATGGCGTACTTGTAAGTGCTCCCAATACGGTAAATCCCAAAAAATAGACTTTTTCTTCCATATATTCTTAGGTGGAGGTGTACCACATTTTCCAAGCATAACATTTAGATGTTCAACTCGCGAGTATATAGTTGATCCATCCAATAGTGGCCTTATCACTCCATGTTCAACTTTTCTGTCAAACGCTTTCTTCAATTTACGGTATGGGTGACTCCTTGGTAGTGATCTTCGATGTCCCATGAACACGTTTTTCTTACAGTTTCTCAACCGTATGGAATGTGTATCATCTTCACATACAGGACACGCTTTCACACCTTTTGTACTATATCCAGACAAATTGCCATACGACGGAAAATCATTTATAGTGGAAAAAATCATGGCACGTAATAGAAAATCCTCCTTACTGTACGCATCATACACCTGGACGCCTGAACTCCATAATACTTTCAAGTCATCAATTAACAGTGCCAAGTATACATCAATGTCGTTCCCTGGTTGTCTGGTACCTTGAATTAATAAAGACATTATGATGTATTTCCGTTTCATACATAACCAAGGCGGAAGATTGTAGATGCATAACAGAACTGGCCATGTACTGTGACGGCTGCTCATGTTTCCAAACGGATTAATTCCATCTGAACTAAGCCCGAACCGGATATTTCTAATTTCCTCACCAAATTCTTCAAAATCAGAATCGATATTTCTCCATTGAGGAGAATCGACCACATGTCTTATTTTCCCATCTATTTTACGTTCTTCAGCATGCCAACGCAACAATTTTGCATATTTGGCGTTTGCAAATAAACGTTTCAACCTTGGAACGAGGGGCAAATACCACAATAGTTTAGCAGGGGGGCCATTCTTCATCTCATCACTATTTTCTTCCGCATGTTTTTTTCGCTTATACCGTGATGTGCCACATCTAATACATTTATGTAGATTTGCATACTCATTTCTGTATAACATACAATCATTTGGACATGCATGTATTCGTTCTATTTCCAATCCCATTGGACACATTAGTTTTTTTTGCTTGGTATAAAGACACATGCAACTCATTTTTTTCCGGAAGCATTTCATGCAAAATATCTAATAGGCTAGTGAAACTTTTATCACTCCAACCATTGCTTTCTTTTAAGTTAAATAACTTCAACACATCTGAAAGTTTGGTGTATTTGGTACAACCAAGATATAACGGTTTTTCAGAATCGACGAATAGTTGTTGAAATTTTTCATAATGATTATCAGCAACATTATGTTCAACATCACGTAACATATCATCTATATTATCACGATCACTGTTGTCTGAATCATTATTATCATCAACATTACAATAATGACCGGTGTTACAATCATCAAATACCTCACCATGACGTGACCAAATCGTATACCCTTCCATAAAACCCCGACATATTAGATGTCCTTGAATTACATTATAATCACTAAACTTATGCAAATTATGACAATCTTTACAAGGACACCAAATGTAACTTTCCCTATTATTCACCCGATTATCCCCGGCAACTTTAATAAACTCGTTCAAACTGGTTAAATACTCAACGGTGGCACGTGGTATTTTGTACATCCAAGTATCACGATTCATCTATAATGTAGAAAATAGAATATTAATGAAATGTATGCAATGCATGAATAGAACAAATGGCAGGTGGTCAATCCTAACCCACTTTCTGAAATATTTGTCTCATATGTGAAAATGTATTAGCCAATTAAGCATTTAAGAAAATTTCGACAGCATTTCCCTTTGACTCCCTAAATATGTGCGTGAAACACATATTTGTAGGAGCAATGAGAAATGACTACCGAAATTTTCCTAAATACTTAATCGACTAATACACATTCACATCCTAAATGAGACAAATTATTCAGAAAGCAGTCCCAAAACGGGGACTATCTGAAAATAATCTCTATTAGATTATTTCAGACGGGTATAAAACCTAAGCGTTAGGGTGTATGCAATATCTTTCTAAAAAACAAAAAATTATGTTTCTTCGAACAATAATCAAAACTAAAATTTAAAATGAAAAAATATTTACCTTGTTGCGTCGATTGAAATTACTCAAACATGCACAATAATTCTTGTAATTCGATTGCTCAAACGATCCTACAAAATATATAAAGTAACACCATTAACTTATATATTATTTCACATTACATATTCATGAATTATATATATAAATACAAAAATATACCTATATATGTGTGTATTATGCATGTAAGGATAGAGATAAACAATATATATATATGTTTACTTACAAGATATTTATTAATGGTGAAAAGGAAGAAAGGAAAGCAAGAAGAAGAGAGTAGCCGTCTGCATTTGGAATGAAAAGGAAGAGATTGTCAAATGTGGGGAAAAGAAAAAGGCTAGGTTGTTACTTGACCTAGAAAAACGTGTAGGCAATATACAACCGGGTACGATTTCAAAAAAAGCCCGCATCAAATCAAATCCATCTGATATTATCCGATTCGGTTAATGGACGGGTATTATTTAACTCAATGGAACCCGGTTTCTTCTAAACAACCAGGTACTATTATCATCCCTTTATTCCAGGCGCAATACAACCCGGGAAACAAGACGGAGACGGGTACAAATCGAATATGTGACAAATAGCACCCGGTTTCTTAGTTAACCGGGTGCTATTTAGGGGGTGTTATCTGACATTCTGTAGTAGTGGTAATTGCTTTTTTAACGAAGCGATTGGTTAATTTGGGAAAAAAAAATCGACAGAAATATTCGTCTGAAAAAGTCAATCCGCCGAAACGTTCGTCGGAAAAGTCCTGTTGAGGCGACTTTTATTCCGACAGTCAAGTCCGTCGAAAATCCGTCGAAATTCCTTTTTCCGGCGGATTTCCGATTTCCGGCGGAAAAGCCGGTTTGTCTAGTAGTGATTTATTAGAAGACTAGAAGTTCCAATGCAAAATGACATATGATTATAGCATAAAATCACATGTGTACGTCTAAAAGGGATGTGAGTTACTCGGTCAACGTGATAAAGTTCGTAGAAAGGTCACCTGATGTATAGTCGGTTAACATGTTTATATTCCATGTGAATACGTTTTCGTATGATATATGATTACATGTGACTTAGAACTTCTGACAAATTAACCGTTTTCACATTTAGCTCGACTCTCTATGTCTCCTCTTTATATATATATATATATATATATATATATATATATATATATATATATATATATATATATATATAGAGAGAGAGAGAGACCCACTATTTTGTAAACTTTTTTTCGTGTAAACTTTGGATTTCATAGGTTTTCTAAATGAAATTATTTCATGAAATTGTTTATTTTGATTAAATTGTTTCATATCATTCATTTATTGATGAAATTGTTTCATATATTTGTGTTTTTTATGTAGTTTCATATATTTTTTTCATTCCTGTGAGACTGTTTCATATATTTTCTCAGTTTGATGAAACTTTGTCGTTTTTACATAAAAACACAAATATATGAAACAATTTCATCAAAAAATGAATGATATGAAACACTTTAATCAAAATAAACAATTTCATGAAACAATTTCATCAAAAAAACGTATGAAATCCAAAGTTTACACACATTTAGATGTTTACAATTTATTATCCCTCTATAATACATATATATATATATATATATATATATTTATATATATATATATATATATATATATATATATATATATATATATATATATATATATATATATATATATATATATATATATATATATATATATATATATATATATATATATATATATATATATATATATATATATATATATATATATATATATATATATATATTTATATATATAGCCATAGGTTCAAATGAGAAATGCTAAGTGTGTGAGAAATAAGGAAATAATCCTAGCCATTCATACGGTCAATATCGGATTTGACTGGTCAAGAATCGCGGCTTTGACGGGTCAAAAGATGCGTCTATTCCAAAAATAGAAGGACAATTTCGTAACTTTTACAAATACACGGGACGAGTTCATATGTGAACTTGTGTGATTCATATATGAACTATATGTTCATATATGAACCCGTGTAATTCACATATGAACTCTTTTTAACTGATTCACAAATGAACCTTTGTGATTCATATATGAACTAATTAACTGATTAATATATGAACCAATTGGGTTCATATGTGAATCAGTTGAACTAATTAACAGATTAACATATGAATCTTTGTCATTCACATATGAATAAATTAACTGATTCTCATATGAACTAATTAACATATGAACTTATAGTTCATATGTGAATCACACAGGTTCACATATGAACTCGTCCCGTGTATTTGTAAAAGTTACGAAACTACCCCTTTATCGTCTTTAGACCACACAATGAATTATCCGGTGCTTCACAGTCAATGCCGCAAATGTTGACAAGGTCTAGGATCATTTCTATATTTCTCACACATTTAGCATTTCTCATTTGAACATCTCCTTACACACACACACACACACACACACATATATATATATATATATATATATATATATATATATAGGGAGGTTTAAGGAAAACCTCAAAAAATGGAAAACTCAAGAACACCTAATAGCCCTTCATTAAATAATCTCTTTATTTTTGGATTTTTTAATTAAATAATAAACAGGGGTAGTAAGGTAATAATACTAATATCCAGTTATTTAAGGAATATATTATTAGAATTGGATAAATATGAAACTAATAATCGATAAAGATTTTTCCTAAAATATTGCTTCTCTTTTGTTTTGATTTTCTCTTACCTCCGATTGAATTCATTGATTTGCAAGATTGTTATTCCAGTAAAACAACTTCTTTGTATTTTCTAGCATAAGATATGCATTGTGAAATCATGGTAGGAGGAAAGCATGCCAACGATAAAGATATATGAGGAAAACATGCAGAAAAAATATTGGATCCCGTTCGTATGCATATGTGCACTTTTGAAATGGACATATTTGCATATTTCACACATATATACAGGCATCTATATGAATATATGTCCTTTGAACATGTGGGAAATATACAGATGTGCATATATGCACACAGGATAGGTTAGTGCTACAAACATAAATGCACAAAAAGATATGGTTCATCTATTCCTTGATACATGTCCGTGTGCATGTTACAAATTACATGTATGCACAAGTGCATATCGTTCAGATGAAAGGCAATCAAGATGTTCCTCAGTTTTTCGTTTTTTTGAGGTTTTCCCTTGAAACCGACCCTATATTATATATCATTGTTATTTATTTGTAAAAAAAAGTAAACCCTAAAAAATTAATGTCTTAATTGTCTCTTTGTCGCTGAAATTCCTATCGTTGATTGGATGCTGACATGTTCTTTTAAACTATCGATTTTGTATATTGTATTAACATATATAAGTTGAATACTGTAATATATCCATCCGGGAAATTGTTGAATTCCTTGTCTAAGTAACAATTAATGATGGTTCAATATTTTTAATATTATAAAACAAAGTCAAATTAATCCCAAAGATTTAATTTAATATTTGTAAAAGAAAACAAATTAAATAAAGAACTAATCAACTAAATCTAAAAGAATTTGACGAAGGAAATTTTTAGATTGCAAATAGATCTTCTTTCACACTTCTTCTTGTACAGCTCCCTCTAACTAAATAGCAGTTTGAATTACAAAAGTTTCATAATATTTGGATAAGTATTGAGCTTAGAAATGTATCTGTATAAATGACCTTAGTTTTAAAATCTAAAAGTCTATTTTTTAATCATCATCTATACTCTGTTATGTTATTTGTCCTTTTTTTTTTAATTTATTTTATGATTCAAAAATTGTTAGAGATTGATTGATTATTGTTTTATTTTAAAACATATATAGATATGCATTTCAAACAAAGGACTAAAAAATTCTAATTTTCTGGTTTATATAATTTTATGTTTTATTATAATTTAGTTTCAAATAGAAATTTATCATATTTAGTTTAATTATAATTTTCTTATAAAATAATGATAAGTATTTTGTTAGGGCTCAAAGCTCTTTTAATTTGATGATATTTATATTTACAATATTTCATATTTAAAATACTTTAATAAGAAATAAAAATGAAGTGTACGTGGTAAATTAACTGATAATCTAGTTGATATATTAACTATGTTTAATAAAACCTTATAATAAAGTTGTTAAAAATGTAAAATAATAAAAAATAACATTTACAAAATTACTAAACTTTAAAACTTGATAACATATTTAAAACAAAACACTAATAATATAATATCAATTAATACAAATCATACATTAAAAGATATAATCGAAAGAAACTCGAAAAAAGCTCCAGAAGCTTTGTGAAATGCTATTTGAAATAACATTTAAATAACATATTTTATAATCTACTTCTTACTCATTCATAAAAGCCGCTTACGGTAAGCTCAAAAAGTAAGTTATATAGATTATGTTGGTCAAACATGACCTAAGCAAATAAATTAAAGATCACAATAACCTAACACTACAAGAAAAGTGGGTATTAACAAAAGAAAGTTGTGAGGCCAAAAATCCCTACTCGATAATTAGTGAGGGATTAGCGACGTGAGAAACGTGAGAAGTGAATTTGACCGTAGATCATTTTTAATCTCATGCCCTCCCATGAAATGCGCCTTAGAATAGAATTGAACTGATGCATCTCATTCTAATATGCGTCATCCAACGTTTGATTACCATTTCTTATGCTACTCAGGTTAACCTCAACTACTCACTAGAAAACTGGGTACGGGAGATCTCAAGGTATTTTTCATGTGGGTAATATGTTAGTGAAATTCATAAACAACTGATTACCGATGGAATTTTTGGTCGATTTCTTTCTAGTTGCATCATATGTTAAAGATAAATAAAAGAGTAAACCTCACTTTTGGTCCCTGTTGTTTGCAAAAAAATAACGAAAATCATCCCTAGAGTTCATTTATTACAAATTAGCCACTATTGTTTGCATTTTTGTCCGATTTTAGTCCCTCTCACTAACGGAGGTTAAATAAAAACGTTAGTTCAGGGACAATTTAGTATTTTTTCCAAAATTTTTGTCTTATCCTCCTTTTTTGACTGACCAATCACTACCCCACCCACCTTACCCAACCCCCTCCCCTACTCCCTCTCATCTTCTTCCCAAACCCATTAACCCAACCTGCAGAAGAAAACACACACACACACACACACACACACACACATATATATATATAACACTTAATTAAATTTCACACACACACACACATATATATATATATATATATATATATATATATATATATATATATATATGTTAGTCCCATTTAAACAAGGCAACGATTCATATATTGATATAGATAGTAACAAGAAGATAGATAATCAAAGTGGTGTATTATTCAATGAAAGCAACCTAGAGAGAGAATGGATCTCTCTCTAGAACACACACTACACCAAGGAGGCTACATTGCAATGACAAACTTAACCCTAATTACACACACTAAACATTA